>JAQQSW010003151.1:0-14763 GCA_028646575.1 Pseudocheirus occidentalis | reverse complement strand
TATATGTAGGGGGTGTATGTGTGCATAAATATGTATGTGAGTGTGTGCATATGTATGTAAATATATACATAGACAGAGATCACAGGATGAGTTGAATATGAAAGGATGACATCTAAATAAAAATCAGAGCAGAAAGAGGAATATATTGGGAAAAGGAGAAAGGGAGAGACAGATTAGGGTAAATTATGTCATATAAAAGAGGCAAGAGAAAACTACTACAGTGGAGGGGAAGAGTAGGAAAGGGAAAGGGAATGGGTCAACCTTACTCTCATTGAATTTGTCTTAAGAAGGGAATAACATACACACTCAAACGGGTATCTTACCCTACAGGAAAATAGGGGGAAAGTGGATAAGAGCGGGGAATGATAAAAGATAAGCCAAATTACAGGACAGGGTGGTTAGAAGTAATAACTTTTAAAAAAGGGTTAGGGTCAAACGATAAGAAAGAATAAGCAGGGGCAGGATAGGATGGAGGGAATTATACGTAGTCTTTCACTATACAACTACTATGGAAATGTTTTGCATAACTACACATATACAACCTATATTGAATTGTTTATCTTCCCAGTGGGAGTGGGTGAGAAGGTAAGAAGGGAGAAAAAAACCCTTTAACTCAAATTTTAAAAACAAATGTTTAAAAATATCACTTTTTACATGCAACCGGCAAATAAAATGTAGAAGCACTGGAGTATAGAAATTGATCCTGCCCTACTAGAAAGTTGGGTGTGTGTGATGGAGAACATAAAAGAGAACAGATTGGGGAAAGGGTTTTCAGTACACTCACTATTTTGGTGTGTGAGGTAGTAGAAAGATGGGGAGAAAATTTGTAACTCAAAATCTTGTGCAAATGAATGTTGAAAAATAAAAATCAATAAATAGGCAAATGAATGAATGAATGAATAAATGAATGAATGAATGAAATAAAACTCAGGTTCTGATTCCATCCATAACTTATATATAAATAAAAATTTTATTCTTTTTTAGAAGAGCTCCTAGAATCTGAAACACTGACAGTGAGAGGTAAGAAATGGAATTCTGGTACTAAGGAATAACCAGGCTGATACAGGCAAAATGGTAGAAATCTTGGGAAACACGTCACTGTAAAGCCACACATGTACAGCTTTCCAGAGGACTGCTACCATGAACACTATTCAAGTTTCAGTTACATAGTATAGTAAACTCCCTATTTATTCAATAACAAATCAAAGGAAAATATTCACAGAAAATCAAGGCACAGAATTCACAATGTTACAACTTATTACAGAAAATTAAAATATAACATTCACCATGTCACAATTCAACAACTTATCACCAAAATTGCCATATAGTTTTCACCAAAGTGGTCACTTGGTTTTCAACAAACTACAATCATTTAGTAACTCAATCATTTAATCCTTGCCTCCTTAAGGGACACAAAATACAAAAAGTCAAAGTATTCCACTCTTAGGCAGTCTCAATTGGAGATTAGTTTCCAATCATAAACAAAGAAAATTCATTTAGTCAATCAGAGCCCTGTAATGGCATGTACCAGCAGATTCCCAGTAGAATGCTATGTTCGGATTACACAGTAACAGTGAATTCTGTTTATTCCATTACAAATCAAGGCAAACATTCACAATATGTCACAATATAACATTCACAACATTACATCTTATCACAGAAAGTCACAATATAGTGTCTATAATAGTTTAACATTAGAACAGCCACACAGTTTCCACTATGCTGGCCACAATATTTAGAACAAGGTATAAAAGAACAATCATCTGGTTTCTCTAAGGGGGAAACCTTTCTCACTAAATCATTCAATCAATTCACAATTCATAGATCAATCTTCCACTCATGGGGCAACCATTAACTTGATCAGTCACTAATCTAGATTCACAATTACTAAATATCATAAATCACTAGTACAGTCATTGGAAAACCTCACAAACTCTCTACATTTGATGTCCAGCAAACCTCAGTTTCATCCAAGGGGAGGCCTTTCCTTCATCTTGACTCTGGGGGGTCTCTCTGATTCCCTAGATCCCCTTCCATACTCCCAACTCCCTCCTGAGTCCACCAGTCACCTGGATTCAGAAGCAGACAGCTGCCAGATTCTCATACAGTCCTCAGAGGTGGACAACTCCCACATCCTTGTCCAGTCCTCAGGGCAATCCCTGGCACACACTGAAGTTCACAGTGTCCAGCACATCTCAAACACTTCACCACTTCTCTTACCTGGAACTCAAGAATTAGCCAGGCCATGAACAAACAAAGTCTTATCCTGGTCATGCTTCTTCAGTCCTCCAGCAATTCAGCTGGCCCTAGGACCCAGAAGGAATATCGATCTTTGGGTGGCCTTCACCAAATTCTGGTCTCAGGAAAACTCCATTGGAAAAGAAACTCTCCGTCTCTCTCTGTCTCTGTCTCTGTCTCTCTCTGTCTCTGTCTCTCTCTAACTCCAACTCACTTCTAGCAGCCCAGCTCCCAGATGCTGAGACAATCCTGCTTCCTCCAACAGGAAAATTCCAATTCTGTCTCTCTGTCTCTCGAATTCTTCTTTATATACAGCACTGGCCTCCTGTCTCAGCCAATAGACTTCTTACAAATCAACAGGGGAGTTCAAACCTTCTCAACAGTGGACAGGGATCACACCCTCCATACTTAACCCTAAGTTACTGAGTGCTAAGTATCTGCTAAACTTGATTGCTATTACAAGTCCTTAATTAATTCACAAAGTACAACAGTCAAAATCTCCCACCCATGGGGTGCAATTTACTTACACCTTCAACAGTCACTTTAATTAATCAAAATATATCATTTACCTAGTTCAGAGGGGAAAGTCAGCACACTGAACTTCAAAGAATACAAACAAAATTTACAACAGAAAATAATACAATTCAGGAGACAGAGCTTCCAGCTGTCAGACCATTACATCCATACCTAGTTAGTTACCAGAGAGGGAAGCACCAACATCTGGGTTTTCAAAGCCAGGGGCTCAATGGCTGCCCAAAGTCTCATCTGGCCAAATCACACAGTTCTTCCCAAAGTGAGTCCCAAAGCAAAAACTCACATCAGGGTCAGTCACTACTCAGGCAATTTCATCAGTCAATAAACAGTACCCACAGAGAGGTCTTTTCATCCTGACTTGGGGTTGGTTTTTAGCTTCCATGATTCCTCTTCCATGGCCCCTGTTACCATCCAAATCTAACCAAATGCTACCTGAGTTCAAAGGCAGACAGCTCCCAGGTCCTTGTCTAGCTCTCTGTGTAGTTCCTGCTCCACGTTGAAGCTCACCGTGCCTAGTCCATCTCAAATCTGTCACAGTCTCTGTTCCTGGGAAGGAAAAGCTTAACAAAGTCACAATAACGTTCAAAACATTAGCAAAGTCACAACAACATTTGTACAAAATACTGGCACCTCAGTCATGCTTCCTCAGTCTTTGGCAGCTCCAGATGGCCCTTGGGACTCCTCAACAGCCTCAGCAACTCTGTCTGGGCCCCAGAAATCCTCAACACCATAACCTCCATTCTCAAAATCAAAATCACTTCATCCAGGCTCCACATGGCTTGCTCAAAGAAATTCTGTCTCAGTTATCAACTCTCATTCCTCTTCTCAGTTCTTAATTCTCAGTTAAGTCTTCTGTCCAACAGCAGATGGCCTGCCTCCATGAAGCTTATTCCAAGAATTTCTGACTGCCTAGCTTGTGCTCTTCATTTTATGTGGTCTAGTTACTGCCTGTTCAGCCCCTTCAAGTTAAGTCAGCAACAGGGGTTCATACATTCTGTTTCTTTAATAGAGCATTAATACGAAATTAGTTGCTAAGAACCTCTTAGTTTAGAAATACAAAGGGATCTTCAAATTTTATTACTATTACAGTCCCCTAAAAATTCAAAAGGAGAGAAAAAGCTAGTTTTTTTCTGATGTCAACTTTGAGATATGAGAGTCTGTATGGCCAGATGCTCTTTTTATTTTTATTTATATTTATTTCTTTAAACATTTTCCAAATATATATAAAATAATAATCATTTAAAAAATTTTTTGAGCTCCAAATTCACTCCCTCACTTATGCCCCTCCTCCTTGAGAAGATGAGCAATATGATTTCAATTACACATATGCCATTGGCATATTGCAAGATAAAATACAAACAAAATAAAATATTTATTTTTTAATCTGCTTTAGTCTGCATTCAGAGTTTACCAGTTTTCTCTCTCTAGAGATAGAGTTGTTTTCATTTTTCTTTCTCTAATCCATAGTGAACTAGAATATTTTTTTTCATGTGACTGTTATTAAGAGCTTTGGTTTCTTCTGAAAACTGCCTTTTCATGTCTTTTGAGCTATATATCATTTCATCAGTTGGGGAATGGTTCTCATTTTTCTAAATTTGGCTATGTTCCATATATATTTGTGAAAGCAGGCCTTTCGCAGAGAAATTTGCTACAATCCTCTCCCTCCCCAGTTACTTGTTTTCCTTCTCATTTTGGCTGCAATAGGATTGTCTTTGCAAATTTTTTTAATTTCATGTATTCAAAATTATCTGTCTTACTTTGTATAATCTCCTCTTTCTCTTCCTAGCTCATAATCTCTTTCCTTTTCCATTGATCTGACAAGTACATTTTTCCAGCCTCCCCTAATTAACTTATATCACCCTTTTTTTGTCTAAAATTTCCTAAACCATTTATCCATTTTGACCTATGTAAGATGCTAGTCTATGCCTAGTTCCTGTCAAACTGCATTCTATTTATCCCAGGAACTTTTGTCAAAGGTTGAATTTTACCCTAAAATCTTTGACCTTGGGGCTTATCAAACACTGAATTACTATGGTCTTTTACTACTTTGTATTGTATGTTTAATTTATTCCACCAATTGTAAAGCCAAGCACAAGCAGCTTTCCAAATGAATGCTGCTGCAAAAACAGATTTGAAGGTTCTGATTACATTGTACAGCAAACTATTTACTCAATAACAAATCAAAGCAAACCATTCACAGAAAATCAAGGTACAATTAAGCATTCCCAACATTACAACTTATCACTGAAAATCAAAATACAGCCTTCACCATGTCACAACTCAACAACTTATCACTAAAATGGACACATAGTTTTCACCACAGTGGTCACATAGTTTTGAGCAAAATACAGTCATTTAGTCAATCAATCACTTAGTAACTAAATCATGCAATCACCCTTAAGGAGGCTTTCCTCCTTAAGGTACACAAAATACAAAAGTTAAGGTACTCTACCCCTAGGTCACAGTAAATCATAATCTTCTCAGTACACCATGTCCAAGTAAAATCTTCTTTCAGCTTGACTTGAGACTGTCTCTCAGCTTCCCTGGACCTCCTTCCATGGTCCCAGCTCCTACCAGTATTCACCAAACTGTCACCTGGGTTCAAAGGCAGACATCTCCCAGCTCCTTGTCCAGCTCTCTGTACAGTTCCGGTTCTACACTGAAGCTGCTCACAATACAGTCCACCTTAAATCTTTAACAGTCTCTAATCCTGGGAATTCAAGGCTCAACCTTGCCACAAACAAAATACTGACACCACAGTTATGCTTCCTCTGGCAGCTCAGGGTGGCCCTCAGAAGTCTTCAGCAGCTTGATTGGTCCTCGGGAAATCCTCAGTAGCCCCAGATGGCCCTTGGGAGAAGCTTGCCACCACTTGTTCGCAGGAAATTCTGACTTTCCCAGCTGGAGTTTTTCCTTATATACAGTATTGCTCCTTCTTGTTCAGCTCCTTCCTATTACATCAGCCACAGAGGTTCATACCTTCCATTTCTTTAACAGAGGCTTAATTCAAAACTAGGTGCTAACTATCTGTCAGCTTAACAATACAAAGTGATATTCAAATTCCATTACTGTTACACCAATCCACCACTTTTTTTCTTACGTGGTACAGATGTGTACCATTAATGTACAATAGTGTAATAGTACCATTACCATTTTGTAATATAGTTTGAAAGCTGGGATTGCTTGGCCACGATGCAGAGCATTTCTTTTTTCACTTTACAAAATAACTCTTTGGTAGTTTGTTTGGAATGGCAATGAATAAGTAAATTAACATAGCTAGAATTAGGATTCTTGCTATATAGGCTCAGTCTACACATAAGCATGTTATTTAAATATGTCTTTATTTGTGTGAAAAAAATCATAATTGTATTCATATAATTCCTGAATTTGTCTTGGTAGACAGACCCCCAAGTATTTTAAACTGTCTTTAGCTATTTTAAATAGAATTTCTCCTCCTATCTCTTCCTTCTTGTTTTTATTGATGGAGAAATGCTGATGATTTATGTTTTATCTATCCTACTGCTATCCTAAAATTGTTTCAACTACTTTCTGTTGATTCTTTTGGTTTCTCTAAGTATAACATCATATCATTTGCAAAGAGTTATATTTCTGTTTCATTGCATATACTAATTTCTTGTATTTATTTTTCTTTTCTTATTGTTATAGCTAGCATTTCTAGTACAATTTTGAATAATGGTGAGAATAGACATCCTTGTTTCACTCCTGATCTTACTGGGAAAGATTTAAGTTTGTTCCCATTGCATTTAATATGTGGTCTTCATTTTAGATAGATATTTATGTTTTTAAGAATGGTTCCATTATTTTCTATGCTTTCTACTATTTTGATAGGAATGTGTTTTGTATTTTGTCAAAGGATTTTCTTGCATTTAGTGATATAACCATATGAATTTTGTTCTTATGGTTATCAATATTGTCAATTATGTGAATAGTTTTCCTAATATTGAAGCAGTCCTGTATTCTTTTTATAAATTTCATCTAGTCATAATGTATTATCCTTGTAAAACAGTGCTATAATCTTACTGTTATTTTATTTATTTTTTGCATCAATATGCATTAAAGAAATTGATCTGAAGTTTGTTTTTCTCTCTTTTTACCTTCCCTGACTTAGGTATCAAACCCATATTTGTGTCATAAAAGAGATAAAATAGGACCCCTTCTTTGCCTATTTTTTTCAAATAGTTATATATTTGGGGTATTAATGGTTAATTAAAGATTTTGGTAGAATTCAATTGGGAATCAGTTTGTTCCTGGGAATGTGGTTTGTTTAGCATTTTTTAAAATTTTGTTTACCTTTGTTTTTTCCTCAAAGACCATATTATTGATGTGTTTAATTCTTCTTTCTAAGATAGGGTCACTTAAGTACTCTCTTTTCTCTTCTGTTAATCTAGGGCAGTTATATATATTATTTTATAAAAATTCAACCATTTCACTTCAGTTGTCAGTTCTGCCAGAATATAACTAGGCAAACTCCTAACAATTGCTTAATTTTATCTTCCTCCTTTCTGGTATAGTCAGCCTTTTCATTATTGACACTTGTAATTTGCATTTATTCTTCCCTTTTTAAATCGACTTAACTAATTGTTTATGTATTTTATTCAGTTTTCCATAAAATCAGCTCTTCATTTTATTTGCAGTTCCCTTTTTTCTTTTAATTCCATTACTATCTCTTTTGATTTTTTCAGGATTTGCATTTTGGTGTTTAATTTGTAAATTTTGATTTATCCTTTTAAAAACCTTTTTAGATGTATTCCTAATTCATTGACATGCTCTTTTTCTTCCTTTATTAATTTTCTTATTAACATTCTCATATTAATGTATGCATTTAGAGATATAAATTTTCTCCGGAAATACTGCTTTGACTCCAGCTCACAAATTTTGAAACATCTCATTCTCTTTAATAAAATTATTGATTGTTTTTGTTTTGTTCCTTCAACTAATCATTCTTTTGTATTAGATTATTATTTTCCATTTTTAATCTATGCTTTTATACCAACTTATTTAATGTAATTTTTATTTTGTTACAAACTGAGAAGAATTAATTTAATATTACTGGTTTTCTTTAATTGTTTAGGAGTTTCTTATGCTCTAATACATTAACACTTTTTGGGGAAGTATGAGGGACAGTTGAGAATAAACTTATACTCCTTTCTTTTCCCATTCAGTTTTTTCCAGAGGTCTATCATATTTAACTTTTCTAAGATGCTATCAAATTCCTTGACTTATTTCATTTATTTTATAGTTAAATTTGTCAGTCTTGGAGAGGAGGAAACTGAGGTCCCCTCCTCAGTTTAATTTTACTATCTTTTCCACATGGTATTAATTTAACATTTCCTTTAAGAATCTGATTGCTATATCATTTAGTGCATATAAGTTTAGCAATGATATTGCTTCTGTGTCGATGGTACTTGTTAGCAAGATGTAATTTCCCTGCTTATCCCCTTACTCATCATGTCTGTTTTTGCTTTGTCTGAGATAATGATTTCCATTTTACTTCACTTAAGATATGATATTTTTGTTACAACCCCTTATTTTAACTCTGTGTCTCTGTTTCAAGTGTGTTTCTTATAACTAATATATTGTTGTATTCTGTGTTCTTATTGTAATGGCAAGCAAAGAAGTAGTTAACACCTTGTTTCAGCTATTTAATTATTTAACACTTTGTTTCAGTTCAAGTTTCTTTTAAGCCTTGCCCATTATTATATCAAGTCTTTGTTAAGAAACAGAATTTGTGAACCCCACAACTTGTTAACCCCTGTCGGGAGGAGCTAATGACCACATATGAGGAGAAACCCAGGCTGGGAGAGAGCAGAACTGAAAAGAGCAGAACTAAGAAGAACTGAGCAGAACTGAGAAGAGAACTCTTGTGGTAGCAGAGATGAAAAGGAGAAACCTTGTGGTATCCCAGCATTCTATGTTTGTCTGTTATGTCTGTGTTGATTTTTATTCATGATACTTTGTACAGAATCCCTGGGACCTTGCTAGAAGCCCTGAAAGAGGATTTTCTGGGTGTCTATTTACAGAAGTTCTGGAGGAGGATTTTGGAGGTCTTGGGACTTTACTGATGATTTGTGTTGACCTCTCAGATATTGCTTGTAGATCTCTGTTGATCTCTATGCTGATGATTTGTGTTGACCTCTTGGACCTTGTTTGTGGGTCTCTGTTGATTTCACAAACATATAGTGAATTGATGATAGTGCTGGCAATATATATAAATATTGTTTTGGCTTTGTTAAGCTTTGTCTTCCAAGAAACTGGAACTGTGAAAGACTTCAGATGGACTGGACACTGTGAATTTCAGTGTGGAATTGGAACTAGATGAGGAACTAGACAAGGAGCTGAGAGCTGCCTGCTTTTGAATCCAGGTGACAGGTGGATAGATTAGGGCAGGAGTTGGGACAATGGAAGCAGAGCCATGGAAGCTGAGAGCCAGCCTTGAGTCAAGATGAAAAGACTTCATCTTGAGTACTTAATGCTGACTGAGAAGATTATGACTTACTGTGACCTAGGGGTAAATAATTTTGACCTTTGTACTTTGTGTCCCTTAAGGAGGCTTGCTCCTTAGGGATGATTTGTTTAGGACTTACTGAATGATATCTTTTGTTTAAAACTATGTTGCCACACTCATGAAAACTACATGGTCACTTTAGTGATAACTTGTTATATCATAACATTGTGAATGCTGTATTTTGATTTCTGTCAATATTTTGTCTTAGTTTATTACAGAATAGAGAGTTCACTATACTATGTAATCAGAACCAAAGCTGTTCATAGCAGCAGTCCTCTAGAAAGCTGCTTGTGCTTAGCTTTATGCTTATCCATTCTGGTATTTACTTCCATTTTTATGTGTGATTTAATCCTAGTCACATTCATTTATGATTCCTAACTGTAAATTTCTCTCTCTCTGTCTCTCTCTCTCTGCCTCCCTCCCTTTCCTTCTTCCTTTTTATCCTCCTCTCCCTCTCCTATCCTCTCATTTCAAGTTTCTTTTGATTCTAACTACTGCCTTCTTTTTTCTACCCTCCCTTTAATTACTCCCCCCCTTCTTTTATCCTCTTCTACTTCTACCTTCCTTTTGGGTAAGATACATTTCTTTTTTTGCTTTTTTTTGCAGGGCAGTTGGGGTTAAGTGACTTTCCCAAGGTCACACGGCTAGTTTGTGTCAAGTGTCTGAGGCCGGATTTGAACTCAGGTCCTCCTGACTCCAGGGCTGGTGCTCTATTCACTGTGCCACCTACCTGCCCTGTAAGATACATTTCCATCACCAATTAAGTTTTGTGTGTGTGTGTGTGTGTGTGTATTTTCTCCCTTCTTGATGTTCAAGCACCCCCACACCTCAATTTTGATTTCTATTGTGGAAGTGATTCCTTGAAAATCTTATTTATGTGAAATAATTTCCTCCATTCTTCTTCTCCCTTCCCCTATCTCCTCTGGCATCTGGATTTCTCATATATTCATTTTTTGGAAATCATCCCAAAATAATCAACTCACTCCTATAATGTCTTTCTATGTAGAATACTTCTTTTGCCCTAATAATAGCAAAGTTTTTAGAACATGTATTTGCCATCTTTCCATATAGAGCAGTAAACAGCTTAATCTTAAATCCCTTTCGATTTGTCTTTCATGTTGGAATCATGTATTTGAAAGTTATATTTTCTATTCATCTCTAGTCTTTTCATCAGAAATGCTTTAAAAACTCCTATATTTCATTAAGTATAAAACCCTGAAGGATTATACCAAATTTTTTCTGGGTGCACTATTACTGGTTGCTGCCTGAGGTCTTTTGCCTTCCAGAATACCAAATTCCAAACCCTCTATACCTTTCTTTATTCTGTTTTTGGAAGGGGGAAGGAAGGAAATTGGGTTTAAGTGATTTGCCTAAGGTCACAGAGGTAATAAGTGTGTCAAGTGTCTGAAGCTATATTTGAACTCAGGTCCTCCTGAGTTCAGGGCCAGTGCTCTATTCACAGAACCAACTAGCTGTCTCACTCTATGCCTTTAACACAGTAGTCGCTAAGTCTTGTATGATCCTGACTGGGTCTCTATGGTATTAGAATGGTTTCTTTCTGCCTGAAATATTTTCTCTTTGACCTACGAGGTCTGAAATTTGGCTATAATATTCCTAGGAGTTTCCTTTTGGGGATTTCCTATAGGTGGTGCTGGTTGAATTATTACAATTTTTGTTCTGCTTTCTGGTTCAAGGACATTGAGGCAGTTTTTCTTAGTAATTTCTTGAAGTATGATGTCTATAGGCTTTTGGTCATAGCTTCCAGGTAATCCAATTATTCTTAAATTATCTCTCTTCATCTATTTTTCAGTTCACTTTTTTTTTACAATGAGATATTTTCACATTTTCTTCCATTTCTCTTCTTTTGACTTTGTTTTATAATGTCTTGACATTTCATGGAGTCATTAGCTTCCACTTGCCCACTTATAATTTTTAAGGAATGAGTTTCTTTAGTGAACTTTTGTGCTCCTTTCTCCACTTGAAAAATTATGATTATTTTAAAGCTTGAGCTTTAGTATTTTTGTGCCTCTTTTACAAGTTATTAATAATCTCAAAATTTTCTTCCCTTGCTTTTATTTTCTTATCCAATTCTTTCCTTCTGCCACTCTGATTTTCAAAGTCATTTTTAAACCTTTTCCAATTATTCTTTCTGGGCTTATATCTGATCAACATTTTTTTCTTTGGGGGGCTCTACTTAAAGCTGTTTTGACTTCTTTATCTTTTCCTGATGTATCTCAATTTTCACTGTCACTATAGTAATTTTTTGTTAAAGTCAGGTGCTTTTTTTTAACCCATTTTCCCACCTTATTTCTTTGATTTCGAATGTTATGCTAATGTTTGGCTCCATTTCCAGCATGGGGGCTTTAGGGCACGGCTCAAGCTACAGTTCCCCCCAAACCCGACACAGTTGTTTTTCTCAAAGCTTTTCTGGGGAGTTGCAAGTTTTTGGTATTTCCCAGATGGTACAATCTGGGAAGTGGAGTGGTCTCTCCTCTCCTGGTCTGTTCTCTTGTTTTTAACCAGGAAGGATTCCGATTCCTTGGGATTGCATCCAATATTGCTTGTCAGGTCCTAGATCCATTGGGATTGCAAGTGATACTGCCCTTCAGTGCTTCCACTTCCAATTAACCAAAAGTTCTCTGCTATGTGTTTGACTATGACCCAGAAGTGGATATAAGCAATTGCATTCCCAAACCTCTGCATGTCCTGTGTCCAATATTAGTACAGTATTATTATAGTATTATAGTATTATTATTATTAGTACAATATTAGTATACTTTCATTCTAACTAGTTCCTATATCCCATTACTGTCTTGAATTTGGGAGCTCCTGAAACTGCTGCTTCTTCTGTTACTACTACCTGATTCTGTCACTGATGTTCCATCCACATGTGCTCTAGGCAAGCCTTCAATCCCACATCATAGATTTTCAGAAATCCTAAGTTTTTGTTGTTGATGTTGCTGTTTTGTTTTTGGCTGGAAGAATGTCTTACTCTTGTCTTGTCTTGGCTCTACCACTCCAAAATGTCATTGAAGACATTATTCTAAATTTGTTTGAAAGGGAAGATTAGGAAGGTTTACCTGAGAGCTTTCCCTATTTTGCCATCCTGGTTCTGCTAAATGATACATCTTAATTGAAGTTTTATTGATTGCTTTGGTAAATCAAAAAAATCAATAAGCAAGTTTTAAATATCTCTTATATGCCAGGCATCAGTTTAAGCTCTGAGGATGAAAAGAAAAACAAAATGTCCTTTAAGGAATTTACATTCTATAATGTAGTGGTTCTCACCTGTGGGTTAGATTCAATTTGTAACAATCAAAATACATCCTGCATATCAGATATTTACATTATGATTCATAACAGTAGCAAAATTACAGTTATGAAGTAGCAATGACAATCATTTTATGGTTGGGGGTCACCACAACGTGAGGAACTGTATTAAAGGGTCGCAGCATTAGGAAGGTTGAGAACTACTGATAATGGGAAACAAGGTGTGTGTATGTGTGTGTGTGTGTGTGTGTGTGTGTGTGTGTATGTAATTGTGGTTATATATAAAATACATACAAAGATGGATTGTTTCTCTCCAAAATTATGAAGTCCTTCAAATTGACAGTCTTCAAGTTGAATGTCTATTTGTTGGATATACTGTGAAGGAGAAATTAGACTAGATACTCTCTGAGGCCTTGTGAGTCTTTTGTAATCTCAAGAATAAAATTAATGTTATGCATTCACAGAAAATTCTAAGGATAATAAAAATGTGGACACTACACAGGACTGATGGCTCAATAGCAATATTCCTTTGGAGAACATTGGTTTTAAATGGACAAGAATAAGATTTAGAATTGAGAGTAGATGAATGTGAATTAATTTAAATGATTAGCATGATATTGTAAGACTGGCATCACAAACTTCAAAACACTCTGAAGGATATTGTGATGCTTTTACAAGAAAATTTTCAAAAGATATTCTAAAAACTCTTTAAAGAAAGAAAAGAGAAATCAAGGAATAGATAGGTTTCCTACTTAGGAGAATGACAAAGCTTAAGGAAGTAAAGGAAGACAATCATATCTTACTATGCTTTGATTCTGTTTTAAAGAACAATCTACAGGGGAGGATAGATCACAACAGTAATCACAATGCTTAGAAAATATTTTCCATGCTGAGAGAACTGCAATATTCAGTACCACGGTTGGTGGGACTTCCCTGAGGTTCAAGTGCTAGCAGATTTAATCTTTTAGGGCATGAACAATTAAGAACCTCAGCTCTAGGTGAGGGATTTTTAACTTTTTGTGTGTAATTGCCCCCTTTGGCAATCTGTTGAAGCTCATGGACACCTTCTCAGAATACTGCTTTAAAATGCACAAAATTAAATAGATAGGATTGCACAGGTAAATTTTCTTTTTGCATTGCAAGTTCATTTTCTCTTTGTACTCTGACCATGGATCACTGAGGGTTAATAACTCCTTCTTTAAATTATCTATTTGCCTCGACATATATCCTCCATTTGGGGGGCAGCTAGGTGACTCAATGGATAGGATGCTGGAATTGGATTCAGAAAAATCCGAGTTCAAATTCAACCTCAGACATTTACTAGTTGTGTGATTCTGTGCAAGTCAACCTCTCTTTTCTTTAACTCACTGGAGAAATAAAAGGCAAACAATTCCAGTATCTTTGCCAAGAACTGGACAGTTGTGGTGTGCCATGGTCCACGGGGACATGAAGAGTTGAACACAACAACTGAACAAAAACGTACTTCCCTGTTTGAAGTAACAATGCACAAAACTCAGTTAATTGATGAGAAATTGAAACATTATTCTGTTATAGAAATGTTTTTTTTCCTGGCCAGTTGGTGCTCAGTGTCTTTAATATGGATGAAATGTAGAAAGGAGAAAAGACTGCAAAGAAGGGAGGTGAGTGTTGCTTAAGGAAAACAGTATTTCACAGTACTACCTAAGGCTGACTCTGGTCTAAGGAGTGCATAGGAAGACAAAAACTTTTAGTTAACTGAATCTTATGTGCTTCTCAAGGTAACAAAAAATATACTGTCTTCAGCTACATGTCTGAAATTAAATGAACTCCAAGACACTAGAAAGTATTTGATGGTATTTCAAATTTTGTCCTAATTTATCAGGTAGTTAGAGGATTGTAATGGTAATCAATTTGTTTGATATTTAGGGCTAAGTGGATAGGATACTTAGGGCTAAGTAGATCATATACTTAGGGTTAAGTAGATACTAGTAACTTAGGGCTAAGTATAGAACTCCGTTCATTGGTGAAAAGGTGTGAACTCCCCTGTTGACTTGGGAGAAGGCCAGTGCTTATAAGCAGGAGAATGTTGGAGAGACACACAAATTTTGGATTTGGCTCCTCAGTGGCTGACTGAAGACATGAACAGGATGAGACTTTGTCGGTGGCCTGGCTGATCCTTGAGTTCCAGGCAAGAGAAGTCCTGAAGGATTTGAGGT
>JAQQSW010003150.1:0-14763 GCA_028646575.1 Pseudocheirus occidentalis | reverse complement strand
TGCTAGGTCATTCTATGATACTCTCCTTAATTTTTAATGTATAAAATAACATGATAAAATTAAAGATAAAAATGGTCCCTCCTCTTCAGGAGTTCACAGTCTAATGAGAGAGGCAATATTCAAACAATTCTGTATCAATGAGATATATACAGGAAAATTAGAGATAATCTCCAAAGAAAGGCATTAACATCAAGTGGAAAATCTTGTAAAATGGAATTTTGTTGACCCTTGAAGGAAACCAGAGGAATCAGAACATAGATAGAAGGAGGACATTGTAGGTATGGGAGACAACTAATGAAAATGCAATAAATAAGATTAATGCACTGTCTTCTTTCAAGGAACAACAAATATTAGTATCACTGGATCATAGAATACATAAAATGGAGCATGGCTTAAAATACTAGAAAGCTAGAAAGTAGTCAGGTTATGATTTGATTAAAAAGTGAAATAGTGCTTTATATTTTATTCTGGATGTAATAAGGAGTCATGGAGGTAACACAGCTGGTAAGTGTCCAACATAGAATTGAAACCTTGGTGTTTGTTACTCCAACCAAGTTCTATGTCAACTCACATAGATTTGTCAATATGAATGAGCCAAACAATATGAATTTTAATGAAGGTGGCATGATTTATGACAGCCTATCAATTATAATCAATTCAGTGGTGTTACAGCTGTAATTATTTTGCAGCAATTTTTATTGAACATATAATGATTAATACCATTTGTTAAGATGGCCACAGCAAACCTATCATTGATTATGTCATTCTGTAGTTTATCTTGTTTCCCTAAATATAGATATGACTTTTTAAGTATGCCAGCAATCAAATGAGAAACAAAAAGTTCAAAGACTTTACTTGAATCTTGTCTAAACTACAACTTTCATTATTGGGGACCTTAGTCAGCAATATCCATCTCCTGTGTCAATTAATAAGTACATTGAGTTGTACTTAGTTTGGAAATGCTAATAAATACTTTAGAATTTCAGATGGATATACCCTCTCTTCACATTGATTGTTAGCAAGAACATGGAGACAATTTGATTTAATAGAAAGAGAGCCAAGTGTATAGATGGAAAGACTGGGATTCAAAACTTGGCACTGACACATTACACACACACACACACACACACACACATACCTATGTATATATGCATGCATGTATGTGTATATGTATGAGTCATTATATATTTATATTTTGTGTATAAGTATGCATGTGTATATTTGTGTATATGTGTGCATATATGCACATGTATGTGTATTTATGTATTTCTTATTTGTGTGTATATGTGTGTGTGTCTAGCTAGCTATCTCCAGCTAGCTAGGTTGCTTTAGGTTATGTCTTTATATTCTGTGTGGAACACTATATTTCAAGCTCTTATTTTCTTTATAGTGTCATCCTGAAAGTTGTTTTTAAGTCTTGGGCTGAGAGAGAGGAGTTTATGGCTCATTTTTATTTTTTTTATTTCAATCTAGTAAATTTTTAGAATTTTCCTGGGATGTTTGTAGGGGAGGTTATATGCTCGAGGTCTTAATTCATCATTGTTCTCCCACATTCTTCTGAACACTCACATCATGAGCTTTACAAAGTATCTTTAATAGGACCTCTATATAATGTTTATTTTACAGAAGGAAAGGTGTGAGGGAGAAATAGTGTGTAAAATACAAAACAACATCAAAATTTAACCTTTTCATAACAAGTGCTTTACAGTATATAGTACTTTGTTTACAAAAAAATGCTAATTCCATTTGATTCCTTCTGTAGAGCTACTTTGGGCCATGTTCTTGGCCCAGTTTTAGATTTATTTCAAGCCATGGTTAAAAATTATGTATATGTGGCTTGAGAATTGAACCTTGGGGGCTGCTATGCATATACATTAGGAATAAATATATGAAGCCACAAGATTTCAGTGTAACATCAATGGATTGTTGAGAGAAGAGTTTGTTACATAACCAAAACATTAGCTGAATCTTGTGTACTAAGGCTGAGATTCTATTTGGGAATTTGCTTCTGTTTCTACTTAGTAATTTCTAGTTAAATAGTTTGGGGAAGTCACTTCTGCTCTCCTGGCTTCCATTTTTCAAGTACAAAATGAAGCAGATGGACAAGATCATCCATTGAACATTTTAAAATTTCTAGATTTTATAGGAGCAGAAAATTACCAGGATTTTAGTCACAGGAAGTACAGGTAGCAATGGGAAAGCAGAGAGAGTAGTAAATCTGGAGTCAGAGAAAATCTAAGTTCAAATTCTTTTTTTTTTTTTGTCTCCAAGCAACATGAGTTAGCCTCGGAGCCCACCTGAGGATAAGGCTTCCTCTCACAGGGCCCCAGCGAGAGCGGGAGGAGCAGTTGGGGTTGGGGGTTGGGCTAGTGGTCCGATGCCTAGGAGCTCTGTACACACTGAAGGCCGCAGTCACTCCATCAACATAAGTGTTTTTTGATGCATAGAAAAGAATAAAAATAACTTTGGGAGGAAATACAGAGAAGTAGGCCAATTTTGAAAGTAATATGAAGAATTTTATGTATACACACATATATGTATATACAGACACACACATATACACACACACATTCATATACACATGTGTATGTACATACATATGTACATGAGTGTATGTATGTACATATATATCTTTTATTCATATAATTTATATGTATCCTTTTAAAAAGCAAGCCGAATAAAATGGAGATTCATGGTTCCAAATTCTGTTGTATCTTAATGTATACGTGGAACATCTCTTTCTTCATATATAACATGAGAACTTAAAAAAAAACAAGTCTCATTTTAATATGTTAATTTATAGTCTATGCTGTTTGTTTTTGTGAATTTAGAAACATATCTCTTTGCTTTGAATCAAAGAGGCTGCTCTATCCGCCTCATTAAATCTACTTCCTTAAAAACAAGAACAAAGTCTATAATACAGTATAAGATCCTTTCTAGCAGAAGACCCAGTCTTTTTCTACACCTGGCCACACTTTCTCTTTTTTACTTTTTTTTTAATTTTAGAGTTGAATACTAAAACTTAAATACATAAAAGAAAAGAAAAAGTAATACATTATAGACAAATATTAAAACATAAATATAAAATAGGAATACAAATGTGTCACTTGCACAGCATAATGTGAGTGGATTCAAAATATATAGTAATAAAGTTAAGGAAGGCCTATATGTTAAATACTACCCATTGTTGAAAATTGTCCATCTTTTCTTTGTTTCCTAGTAGGTTTTCTTTTGTTATCTGCTGTATACTTTCTACTTTGTTCCTTCCCTCCTTCCCTCCTCCTACCACTGGAGGCTACAATTAAGTATGGATATATTTATATATAGATATTGATATATACATGCACACATATATGCATGCATATACATACACACATAAACATACTTTCCCTAAGAGATTCTACTCCTATTTTTTTTTGTTTCTGCATATCTCTTATTTCCTATTCCCTCCAGACTCCTCTGTTTTTCTTCTACCAGTTTACTTGCCCTCCTATTTCTTAACCTACCCCACCTTCAAGGATCCCTCCCTCATCCTCCCCTTCTCATAAAACAGAACACCCTCCCTTAAGCGCCTTTAGCCTATTCCTTCACCCTGGCCTCTAAAGATCCCTCCCTTATTCTCCCAAGGATCCCTCTCATATCCTCTGAATCCCATTAATCTCAACACAGTTCTACATTCCCTTTGATCCTATTCCCTCACTCTCTCCTCTAAAGATCCCTCCCTTATCCTCTCCCCCTCTCCCTATCCCCTTAGCATTTTATTTCTTTCTAAATTTAGAAGAACTTTAAACTCTTTTACATGTGTATGTAGTGTTCCCTCTTGAACTCATTCCAGAAGAAAGCAGGTTTCCAGAAGTAAGAGCCCTCTTCTCCCCATCAGATTCATCTGTGTTGGTTCTTCCTCTCACACTGTTGTGCAGAGAATATGAGCAAGCCTAGACCTGGGTTCAAGATAAATTTAGGCATGGATTTATTGATCAAACATGTGACGACCCGAGTGAAATCACTCAAATGAGTAGTGATTATTGAATCTCACAGACTTGATTATATAGACCAAAATCACAAACCACAACCAGGGAGGAGCTAGCAAAAGCCATTAGTTACAGGAGCTAAAAGAGCTGTGATTGGTCAACTCAATAGTTCAGGGCTAATTTAGGAATATGGCATAAGGGTACAAGGGTGCAACCACTCCCCCACCCCATGACATAAGGGTCTCTCCTACTACAAGGGTTCCATCCTACAAGGGTGGAGGAGACAGGGTGGAGGGCCATAATCAGCACTTTCCAGAGCAGGGTACAGGGTCATGGGGAAAGGGGATTGGAAAGTCCCAGAATAGGCCAGGGCCACGTTCTGAGCAGAGGGTTTGGGGACCCTGCTTGGTCAGCGGGACAGGACAGGGTGGTCTCTAGTCCTGTACCATAACCCCAGGGTGATCCTTGTACAGTACACAATAAGGAAAAGATATATAGAATGCTAATTTGAGGAAGTAGTGGGTAGGGGACTATGCCTCAGGCAACATGCCCAGATTTGCCTTAAGCAATTACAAGCTATTGCAGAATATAAAATAGGGACAAGAGCAAGAATAAAAAGGGGCCCAATGGTGGCACACAGGTGGGCCATGTGAATCAGGTAGTAGCCAGGTGACCCAGGGCTTGAATTAGGGTACAACAACACTTCATTTATATAAGATAATTACTCTTTTTTGGTGTTCCTGAACGGTTTTACTTTTTGAAGTCATATTTTCAGGTCTACCCAAATCTTTCTTATGAACTACCCTATTACTGATAACAATCTAAGACATATATTTGACATTTTACATACAAAAAGGGTAAGCAATCTGTGCTTATTGAATCCCTTGTAATTGGTCTTTGGTAGGTACCATATGTTCCTCTTGGCTCTTGTATGTCAAATCTCTTATTAAGTTCAATTTTTTTACACAAGGTCCTGAAATTCTGACAATTCATTAAATGTCTTTTTTTTAAATTCGGGGTTATGTTTAGCTTTGCTGGGTATGATATTTTTGGTCACAACCCCAGTTCTTTTGCTCTTCAGTACACAATGTTTCAAGAGCTGTAGTCTTTTAGTGTTGCCACTGCTAGGTCTTATGTAATTGTAATTGTGGCACAGGCACATGTGAATTGTTTTTTTTTATCTTTTCCTAGTTCCTTATAATATTTTATCCTTAAGCTAGGGGTTTCAAAATTTGAGTATAATATTCCTGAGGGTTTTCCTCGTAGGATCTCTTTTAAGTGGTGATGAGTGGATTTGTTTTTCTCTTTCTACTTACCTTTCTTGATCTAATGACTTAGGACAATTTTCTTTAAATATTTCTTGCCTTATTATATCAATATTATTCGTTTAGTCATAGATTTCAGGTAGTCCTGTTAGTCTTATGTTTTGTCTTCTTGATCTATTCTCCAGTTCAGTTGTTTTTCTTATGAGGTGTTTCACATTATCTACTTTGTCTTTTATTCTTTATATCTTGTTTTGTAATGTCTTTGTCCTTTATAGCTTTACTGGCTTTCCCTTGCACAATTCAGATTTTCAAGAAGTCATTTTCTTCCTTAAAATTCTGGATCTCCTTTCCTAATTGGTTGACTTTCTTTTCATAGTCTGTATGTTTCATATTTTATTGTTTTTTTTAGCTTTTCCTTAATCTCCTTCATTTGATTTTTAAATTCTTTTTAAAGCTTTCCTAAGTATTTTTTTTGAGTGGGTGACCATTTGATGTTACTCTTTGGGGATGGAAGAGGGTCTCTGCTTTACTATCTTCCTCTGAAGATGAACCCTGATGTTTTCTATTCCTATACTAACTCTCTATGATTAGAATCTTTCTGCTTTGCCTGTGCATTATTTTTGGTAATAACTTAATTTTTTAATCCCCTTTAGTCCTGGGATATGGGAGTGTTATCTCTCTCTTCAAATCTTCCTTCAATTTTCCTCTCTGACTTGGAACCCACACCAAAACCTCCAGCTTCCTTTAAGTGCCCACAACCAGCAATGTCCCAGCCCCACTGCTTCTCTACTCAGTGAGCATGTGCCAGTTCCTCCTCATCCAGCCCATCTGTCTAACACAGGTGAATCTGGCATTCCTTCTTAGCAGAGTTCCCTCAATCTTCCCCAATTCAGATGCTCAACTCCTCTCACTGTCCCAAGAGTAAAAATTCTTGTAGCTGGGGTCAAGGTAGCCTCTCAACCCAGATAACCCCAGGGATTGCTTGCTAAGTTTTCCCTAGACTGGAGATATTTACTCTTCAAAGGGAACAATTCAATAGTAATCAGTTTATCAGATACTTAGCACTTAGTAACTTAGGGCTAAGTAGCACCTAGTAACTTAGGGCTAAGTATGGAAGATAGTTTCTCTCCTAGCATTTGGAAGTTGACTGAGAAAAGAGATGGAGTTTTCCTGAGACCAGAATCTGGTGAAGGCCATCCAGAAGGCTGATATTGCTTCTGGGTCCTAGAGCCAGCTGAACTGCTGGAAAACTGAAGAAACATGTCCAGGATAAGACTTTGTTTATTCATGGCCTGGCTGACCCTTGAGTGCCAGGCAAGAGAAATGGTGAAGGGTTTGAGATGTTCTGAACCCTGTGAACTTCAGTGTATGCCAGGGATTGCTCTGAGGACTTGACAAGGACCTGGGAGCTGTCTACCTCTGAGGACTGGACAACAACCTGGAAACTGTCTGCTTCTGAAGCCAGGTGATTGTTTGGCAGATTCAGGAGGGAGCTGAAACCAGGGAAGGGGATCCATTGAATCAGAGAGACCTCCCAGAGTCAAAATGAAGAAAAGGCCTCCCCTCTGAGGAGACTGAGGTTTGCGGGACACCAAGGGGTGGAAAGTTTGTGTGTTTTTCTAATGACTGTATTAGTGACAAATGATATTTAGTAATTGGGAATCTAGTTCAGTGACTGACTGCTAGATGAGTGACTGATTAAGTTAATGGTTGCCCCATGAGCGGAAGACTGATGTATTGTGAATTGATTGATTGAATCATTAAATGAAAAGGATTTCCCCCTTAGGGAAACCAGGTGATTCTTCTTTTGTTCCTTGTTCTAAATATTGAGGCCACTGTAGTGAAAACTGTGTGGTCATTCTAATGTTGAGCTGTTATGAACACTATATTGTGACTTTCTGTGATAAGATGTAATATTGAGAATATTATATTGTGAATATTGTACTGAACCTTGATCTGTAATGGAACAAACAGAGTTTTCACTATTACTGTGTAATCTGAATCTTAAAAGATATTCACAATAGCATTCATTTGGGAATCTACTGGTGCTTGGCTTTACAACCAAACCTTCTCCTGTCCCAGGATTTTTATTCAGATCTTATCCCATTGTCCTAGGATGACCACTATTCTGCTGCTTCTTTAGTTTATTTTTATTACTCTGTGTCTGCCCTGAGATACTGTTTCATCGATTCTGTGGAGGAAAATATTGAGAGATTGGAATTTTCTGACCTGTTCCTCAATCTTCTCAGAATGCTCTTCCTGACACTTTCTTTTAATACTGGAAAATGCACATTAGCAATTATTTAGGTTTTAGTTATTGGTTAGGTAATGTATTTTCTCCATGTATTGCAAAATGATGTCTGAATTAGTAACCATTTATCAATCTGTCTGTGTCCTGCTGGATTATGATCAAAACCTTTCTCTCTTTTTGTGGAACTCCTCTGCACAATGCATTCTACCTATTCTGACTTATCTAAGTACAGAATTCTGAAAGATTCTGGGAATATTTCTTAAAAGTTCTTGACCAAATGGAGGAATACACACACATTAAACTGAAACACAATGCATTTATATGTACATACATACATACAAACAAGTATATGTGTGTGTCTATGTACATAATATAATACATATTTAATGCCAATCCTATATTAAATAATTGTAATAGGTAGTGTTCCTCAAAAGCACATAGAAATGAAGACAACTTTCCTATCCATACATTTATTCAAATTAGTCCTATTTATATAAGCTTCAAAATGTATTTTCACCATTTTTAGTACCTTTATGCAGATATTCTCATAGAAATATATTTTATTTATTTTAAGAACTTGAAACGACATTCAGTGCTTACCAGGTGATGTTAGTAGAGGGGGAAAATCTGGTTCAAGTATAATGAGACCTGGTTTTACATCACAAGTCTGACACATTACTTTTGTAACCATGAACAAAGTACTGCATAATTCTGTATCTTGGTTTTCTCCTGTAAACTGGGAATGCAAAACATAGTGGACCATTACTGCTGTGGCACTGAATATAAGCTTTTCTCCCTTAACCAATGATTAATTATCTTGATTTGTCTCTCTTATAATGTTATAGCCTATAGAATGATGATGCAGTATAAAGTTACTAGCTTATCTGTCTGTCTATTTATCTAGTGGATAGCTACAGTGGACAGAAATTGGGGTTAGAAAAGATGGACTAATATTCATGTATCCAAATCTGGTTTCAGGCATTTCCTAGATTTGTGAGCCTGTGCAACTCACTTAACTCTGTTTGCCTCAGTTTCCTCATCTGTATAATGACCTGGAGAAAGACAAGTAAAACCACTCTGGTATCTTTGTCAAGAAAAAAACTCCAAAATGGGGTCATAGAGAGCTGAACATGATTGAAATGATTCCACAACAATCTACTGATGAATCAATCTATCTAGTTTTGTCCAATATTGTGATAGCTGTGAGGAATTCCTGATGTGGAAACTTCCATCATTAATGCAAGTGAGCAACTAACTTGATTTGTCCATCATCATACAACTATTATGTTTCAAAGGCAGAATTTGAATCCATGTCTTCCTAACTCTGAAGGTAGCCACTAATATAAATTATTAAATTACATGCATTCATATATTTTATACACGTATGCACATACATCTACCTACATATATCTATATATATGCATAAACACAAATAAATATATGCTTCACCCAGTCAATAAGCACTTATTAAATATCTACTATGATACAGACATTTAACTAAGGGCTGGGGATACAAAGTAAAGCAAAACTCCAGAAGTTTATAATATAATCAAGAGGACAACATGTGAAAAAAAAAATATGTACAAAGAAGCTAAATGCAAGATAAATAGGAAATGATTAACAGAGGGAAGGCACTAGTTTTAAGAAGATTTTGCAAAGACATCCCATTGGTTTTTAGATTTTTAGCTGAGATTTTAAGGAAACCAAAGAAGTTAGGAGGCAGAAAGGATGAGGCAGAGTATTTCATGAAGGGGGGGGCAGTCAGAGAAAATTTCCAGAGGTCAGAGATGGATTGCCTAGTTGGAGAAACCATAAGGAAGTTGTTATTGCTGCACTGAAAAGTATGGTGAGGAAGGGGAGCAGTGTATCATGTTAGAAGACTGGAAAGGTAAGGAGAGCCAGGCTATGAAAACTTTGGAACAAACATTAAAATACCTCCCCCCCACAAACATATATGTATATATGAATGTGCATGTGTTTATATACATATAAATGGATAGATGTATGCATATGTATATGTGCATATTAACTTTATCAATTCAAGAGAAGAAAAATATTAAGAACATGTAGATATGATTTATTTTCTCCTTGTAGGAACTGATTTCACAAGGTAGCTTTTGAAGAAACAGATTGATTTATTTGGAGGCATATATTTGTTAAATAATGAAATGTTTAACAATACATATTAAATTTAATCAACTGACAATGTCTGATGCACTGCCTTACAGTTAGGTATTAAACTGGTACTGAAAGAAATAATAGATTTGCTTTGGGTAGACTTTGTTAAAACAAATGAATCTGACCGTAATCATCATACTCAAATGGGTCAACAATATGTATTTTTTAAAGTGAATATCGTTTTACATAACTAAGCAAATAGAAGCACTGTGCAGTAGTAATACATTAAAATCATATCTATAGGGGCAGCTAGGTGGTATAGTGAATAGAGCACCCACCCTGGAATCAGGAGGACCTGCATTCAAATCTGGCCTTAGACACTTAACACTTACTAGCCACGTGACCTTGGGCAAGTCTCAACCCCAATTACACTGCCTTCTCCTCTAAAAAAAAAGACAAAAAAAATCCTGTCTATGGGAAATACTAGTTCAGTAACCACACGCATGTCATTCGGTCTTTTAGTATCTCCAATATTGTTGTTCAGTCATTTTTCAGTTGTATCCAACTCTTCATGACCCCATTTTTTAAAAATAGTGGTTTGGTATTTCCTTTTCTAGCTCATTTTACAGATGAGAAAACTGAGGCAAAGAAAGTTAAGTTACTTGCACAGTGTCACTCTGCTAGTAAGATTCTAAGGCCAGATTTGAATTCAGGAAAATGAGTCTTCTTGGTTTTAGGCCTGGTCCTCTATTCACCGTGCCACCTAGCTGCCCCTATTATCTCCAGTAACTCTCAGAAATACAAACTGATAAATTGCTCATCTGCATTAGTGGAAGAAGAGTTGCCAGAGCTGACATAATCAAAGTCCATGCCAAAATAAGAAAAACAGAAAAAAAAATCATAAGATCATAAACCTAAAGCTACAAAGAATCAGAAACTACATTTAGTCCAACTCCCTCATTTCACAGATATGGAAACTAACACCCATGTCAAGTATATTAATATAAGTTAAATACATAACTGTCAGAAGTGGTCAGGGCCTTTGAACCCTAGAGGTTATATTCTCTCTTCTGACTCCTAATAACTAGGTAGAAAAACAATTTCTATTTGTATGCATTTTTGAACATACTCCAGGAGAGGCTGAAAAGTTTGGCTATAAAAATATAGTATTTTTGCAACAAAATTTGTTCAGATAGGTGTTTAAGGAGACAAAATTCTGTATATTACATACTTTTTACAGGGAATATAATTATTTGCTGAGTAAAATCAAAGAGAGTTTTTCTTGCATAAATTACTGCATCACTTTTCTAAATATTTAAAAGTATTACCTTGTACCATATATACATATATATGTGTATATATATATATATATATATATATATATATTACTGCATATGATGGAAAAATAAAAGTATTTTGAATCTACCATCTTTAATATCCATACTATAGTATGAAGTTATTGTTGCACATCCACTGAACAGTATTAGAAATGGTTATTTTTTGTTTCAATTAGAATTTTATAATAAAGCTTAATTCACATTTCATATAGCATTTTATTTTATTCTTTATGAATTACATACCACAGCATTAGTGGCAAGATTATTGGGGCAGAGAACATTTAATTCAATTCATTAAAAACCTATTGAATTTGCACATTGTTAAGGGGGTAATGATTACTTCTTTATTAAAATACACTTTCTACTTTTGACAGTTCATAATGTCTTTATCAAATCAATATGTACTGGAACATAGAGAGTAAAATAAAGGTTAGATGAACAGAAAAAAATGTCATGCCAGAGCATTCTAGGGCATGGAAGGGTTTCAATTTGTAGATTTCATTATCAAATGAGTTTATGTTAAAAATCATAATCTCTTCCTTTTCTGTGTGACTGTATATTGACTACATTAGTTTGAGGCTGACTTAAAACCCGCACAATGTCATTGCTTAATCAGCTTTATTTTAGCTGGCCTGGAAACAGAGGAGAGACTTATTGAAGCACATTAAAAACCAAGCTTAGAATGATGAATTCACTTTTCTTTTGCTGCTATTTCTTGCAAGGCTTTTCCTAGCTGAGAAGACTGCCTGGCAATCTATCCAGGACTTTGAACATGGACAAAGCTGTCAACCTGTGATCATTCAGAAAGCAAAGACTTAAAGTGTATTTCCACATGTCTCCAACACATTAATCAGAAATCTCCTACTGCACTTCTCAAAATGATGGAGAAGAAAAGTGGTTAGGGTGATGGATTCTCTTTCGCTAAATAAGCTTCAAATAGAAATCCATTTTGGAAGGCTACTTTTCCAATATGATCATGGAATATTATAAAAAATATACACTACAGTTTCTAAGGGGAAAGTTTTAAAAGATGAAATGGATCACTATAGACTTTCTATTACCTTAATATCAGAAGGAACCTCTGAAACAAAGTTTTATGTATTTTTTTTGTTTTAATATATTATGGGTGGGTATTGCTTCAAGTAGTGCCTCTAGAACATAACTTCCTTCATTTGAAATGAAGAGATTCTTAAATTACTAACAAAAACAAAATCAAATGCTTCCACAAATAGCTTTAACAGAAAATTCAGATATTAATAAGATGGTTACCCCTCTCTCTCTTACATATATACAATGTTTTATATATCATCCATTTATATGAAAGTCACATTTTTACTCCTATCTAAAACACACACACACACACACACACACACATACACACACTGGGTAAAGAATGGGTCAAAAATCTGAATTTCAGAAATTTATCTCAGTGAGGGAGAATGACAGATGATTTTTTTTTATTTTTTCTAAGACACTATTAATGTATAGAAATGCAGAGTGAAATAGCAAACTTGGATTTAGAGGAGGATCTGGATTCATATCTTGCCTTTAACAGTCTAGATATGTGACCATAAGCAAATCATTTAAACACCATATCCCCAGTGTCTAAACTTCACCACTGGAAGGAGTTTCTGTACTTGGGGGTCCACTACACTAATACAATTAGAGATTGGGATGAAATTACAAAATACTTCATATTCTAACTACTATGGTTTAATATTTGAATTTTTCCACAGTGTAAAATTAGTAACATTTTTGTTCACATTTCTAAAGTAGTATAATGATTTGCTTTAATTTCCCTTAATAACTGATTCTCCCTCACAATATGAAAAAAACAATTCCCTATTTAACAATGATTCTCTTCTCTTCCTCTAATAACAGCTATCCCCATTTCTCCTTTAGTTTTGAAGGATTATACATAGGTATGTGTAATTGTCCAGTAAATCTAAATATTTTCCATTTTATACACAGCAGGAGAATTAGCTGCAATGTAATGGAGCTTGCTCAGAGGACTCTTGGTCAATTGAATCACTTCCCACAGACAACTTGAAGAAATTATAGGATGTAAGAGGTAGAAAAAGAGAAAATGAAGTTGTAAGGTTTTGCTGCTTTCTTATTTTGAGTAGTCACTTTTGTACTTTATAAAGATTGTATCAGTTTCCAATCTGAGTGAATCATTTTATACTTTGTAAAGACCTTGAGACTAAAATCTCATTATGTGCCTCGTTGACCTGTTTCCAAGTTGCAATGTGTGATCAAAAAAGACTGTCCCATACATGTAGTGAGTCCTTTTGGTGGTATGAATAAGTTTCTCCATTGACTTGGTACAACTGTAGGGCAATTAGTAATTGGCTAACCAAAAGATCACCTGGCTGCCTTTAAAGAAGTACATACTAGGAATGGATTTTTCTCTGTCATTTCTGAGAGTGATCTCAGTCCAGTAATTTCTTTCTTTTTTTTTTTGCTGGTCATCTTACATTTATTAAGTGCCTACTGTATGCCAGGCATGATGCTAAGTGATGGGGATACACAGAAAGTGAAAAAAAAAGTCCTGACTCTCAAGGGATCAGTCTAATGAGGGAGGCAGCATGCACCCTGGATGCAAATAAGCCAGATGCAGGGTAGATGGGAGGAATGAAGGCTTCCTGCAGGAGGGAGCACCTCAGGGCAGCTTTTGGCGGTGGGTGGAAGCACGGCCTGGAGGAGTTTTGAGGTCTCTTCCAACCCCTAGTTCTGTGAAGAAGAGTATGGAGGAGTGGGGAGAATCAGGCAACGGTGGAACAAAGAGCATTTTCATCACAACTGAAGCCAAGTAAAGGAGAGAGGAAAGGAGAGAACCGTAGGACAAGCTGGATTCCTTGAGCCAGGTATAACACAGAGATGTGGGCCAAAAATCTGACATTTCAAAGTGGGAAGAGCCATAGGATTGTTGAGACTGGCTTCCTCGTCTTAGATTTAATATGTGTGAAAAGAGGAGAAAGGGAGTCACTTGCTGAAGGACGAGTTAGGCTCTGAGGCACTACATGAACCCCTCATTTTTCTAACTGCAAGTATAGTATTCTTTCCATTATACTATGATCCCTCCCCAAGATTTCAGCTCGTTGTTCATTTGTTCCAGTTATGTCTGACTCTTCATGACCCCATTTGGGATTTTCTCGGCAAAGATAATGAAGGGATTTGCCATTTCTTTCTCCGGTTCATTTTACAGATGAGGAAACTGAGGCAAATGGGGTTTAGTGACTTGCGCAGGGTCACACATGTAGGAAGAGTCTGAGGCTGGCTTTGCACTGAAGTTTTCCTGATCGCAGGTCTGGCACTCCATCCACTTCACTACCTAGCTGCCCTAGATTTCAACTACCCAACTCATATTTTTTTTTATTATTATTTTTTATTTTTTATTTTTTTAATGCAATAAATTTTATTTGTTTTCTTGTTTACATCATTCATTTTCATGACATTTTTGAGTTACAAATTTTCTCCCCATCTTTCCCCTACCCCACCCTCACCCCCAAAATAGCAATCCCACAGTGGTGCAGCTCCCCTGGTCTGCTCTCTAACTTTTTGGTAGGGCAGGGAGGGTCTCCCCTTCCCAGCCCCTGTATATCTTGATTCCTAGTTGCAAGTATTTTAGAGCTTTATATTCTAGATTCTTTCTTTCTTCCCTTGTCACCCACCTCTGCTGGAAGGACAACCAATTCAATACAGGCTGTGTAGGTGTGATTATATAGGACATCTTCATAGTGAACATACTGTGACAATGATCATGTCCTTCCTTCCTATCCCTCCCCCCCTTGTTCTGTTCTCTACCCTGTCCCTGTCCC
>JAQQSW010003149.1:0-14763 GCA_028646575.1 Pseudocheirus occidentalis | reverse complement strand
GGATCCAGGCCACTCAACGCAAGAGCACTTGGCCCTGATCAATCGATTCAGCCCCCCTGCTGAGTCTGCAGGCCGGGGGTTCTGAAGCAGCCTGTTGGGGGCCGCTGGTGGATCCAGCAGTTCCCTTCCCCCACTGCTTCTTTGCCCCAGGGGCAGAATGGCCGAACTGCTTTACCCCCCCAAATTAATTTTCTAAGTTTCACTTTCACTAACCGTGTCTGAAGATTTAAAGATCCCCTTAGGCCGGTGCTTTAGATTTTCTTTGAAGTAGACTCAAGCAGCTTGGGAGGCTCTGCTGCTCCTCCTGGCCACCCTGAGGTCTTGCCTGGCCACAGCTGTGGTTTTGGGCTCCGGGGTCTCTGCTCTGCTACAGTGCGAGCTGCCTCTCTCCTGTCCTGCTCCTCACGCCTTGGCAGATGTGGAGGTGCTGGAGGCTGTAGAACCTCTGCAGGTTGGCTCCGCGGTCTCGGCTTCCGGCTGTTCCAGCCTTTGCTTCCGGAGGCCGCGCTAAGTCCTTGCTGCTGAGCTGCCTTCAGCGAGAGCTGTGTTCTCTGTATTTTTGTGAGTCTGAGAGTCCTAGACTTTCCTAGACTTTGTCTGGGCTCATATTTTATGGGTGTTTAGGGTAGCGGTGTGGGAGCTACAGAACCTTGCTGCTTCTAGGCTGCCATCTTGGCTTCCCCCCCCCCCCCCGAGGGGGTAATTTTCTGCACATGAGTTGGAATGGGATCATTTCTACATGTATAGGGATTTGCCTAGACAAGAAGAGCTGAGCTTAAAGTAGAGCTAGGGGTAGAAGGCATGTGGCAGATGAGAATTGAGGAGGAGGGGAGATGAGAAAGCTCTTGAGAAAAGGCCTCAAATTTTTAGCGAAATATGAGACAAAGTTCTCAGCTAAGAGGCTATGTGGAGGGGAAGTTATAAAAGACTTGAGGAATGATGAAAGGCTTAGAAAAGTCATTGTGGTGAATGGGATAGTGAGTTGGTTAGAGGGCTATAAAAGAATTGCCTTGCTGTGATAAGGGCCCATATGAGATTATGTAGCACAAATTTGTAATGGATCCTAGTCAACAAGATTTTGTCTTTCTTTAGCTTTATTTGGAAGCAGGTGAGTAGGAGTGAAGGCGATGGATGGTGGGGTTGAGGCCTGGCAAGGGAAGATCTTTGGTGGGATAAGGGGGTAAATGATTCAAGAGAAGAAGACAGTGTAGAGTTGAACTGATTCTCTAATGGCTCAAGATGGAGAAGGAGGAGAGTGTAGCTAGTGAAGGAATGATAGTCAGAGAAAGAACTAAGAGAACAGGGGATTGGAGGTCATAGTGAAGATGAAGAGCAAGGTGTATTCAATGCTTAAAAAAGAGACAAGGAAGGCTGCATCTTCAGGAGGGGAAAGATACTGGAGTGATTTCTTGGCAAAGATACCAGAGTGATTTACTATTTCCTTCTTCAGTACATTTTACAGATGAGGAAACTGAGGCAAACAGAGTTTAGTTATTTGCCCAGGGTCACACAGCTAGTAAGTATCTGAGGCCAGATTTGAACTTAGGAAGATAACATCAGACTTTGCACTCTATCCACCATACTACCTAGTTACCCATTAGGGCTCTATGGTAGGTCATATATCTCCTACTTGAGTGATCAGTCTAAAAACTTGAAAAAGCAATTTAATTTCTCCCCAACTCTCTCTCAAGTCTCTATGATCAAGTCTTCTTAGATCATGGGGACTCAACCTATGGTCTATGAACCATTAAAAAAGCTGATAACTGTATTTCAATATAATTAGCTTCCTCTGTAATTCTATGTGTTCTATTTTATACATTTGAAAACATTGTTCTGAGGAGTCCATAGGCTTTACCAACTGCCAAACAGATCCATGAGATACAAAAGAAGGTTAAAAGACCTGGCTCTAGATACTGGGAAGGAACCTGGGTCTTCTTCTCACCCTAAAAAGGGCAGGGGGAAATTGACCACTCTTCTTCAAATCCTTGGAGAATGAAGAGAAAAAACTCAATGTTACTCATAGCTTACCTCAGTTGTCTCTCATGACAACCCTCCTAGTTGGGTCATGCAACTATTAGTCTCATTTTACAGATGAAGAATCTGAGGCTTAGAGAGATTAAGGGATTTTCTGCTGTCACACAGTTAGAAACTGTTAGAACCCGGGTTTGAGCTGGTGTTTATTTCCTTATAGAAAGGGAATAATAGATGGTCAGCTAAAGGGTAATATATTCAACAATGGTTTTCAATCAGGCAATACATAGTTTGTTATTGTTTTAAAAAGATTTGTAAAAGAAATTGTGTATAAGCTTTTTTAAAAAATGGTTTGACTTGTTTTAATTGTTCTTAAAACAGATTCTTTAAAAGAAACCACAGCCAAATTTCCTGCATTTTTATGGTGTTTCTGGAAAAGAAAATATTAAGCTGTGACCTTTTACTTATGCTTATCAAAGTAAATAAATAAATAAAGATGGAACTTTGTCCATCTGAGATCCAGATCAGATTTTCTTTGTGGGTCTCATTCAAATAGGAAGATCTATTCAATTCTTCTCACTTTTCCTGTCCTTTCTAACCTGGTCCAGTTAGCCTTGGATTCTAACCCCCTGTTATAAAACTGAACAGAATGTTTGTTCTGAAGGGACAAGCCCACATGCAGTGACTCAGAGGAAACAAGAGTTTATAAACCATGCTTCCCTAAAGCCTTAGCACAAACACTGCTGTGGCCCATGTCCAGTTTGGATGTGAATGAATGTACATGGTGTGGTAGCAGCAAAGCCCACTGCCCCAAGATGCTGGATCTTAAACAAGGTCTTCTGGGGGATGGCCCATAGTTTGGGCAGCCCAACACCTTTTGGACCTTTTCTCTCAGACACTAAAAACAAAAAAGCTGTTTAAGGAAGGTCATAACTAAGGAAAAGTATCCCTCCATGGGAGGATTGACCATTGCCTCAATTCTTATTATGTTGGTGGTAGAGGGTTTTACTTGAATCCCCCCAAAAGTATCTGGCTACACTGGTGTTTTTTCAGAGTTACTGTAAATAGTCAAATCAAAGTTTGACAGAATTTGCTTCCATCCTTGGGTGGTTTATTCAATGGGCTTACCTTTGTTTTCTTTTTATGTAACTTCATCTCACCTCTTTCACAGGCAGGTCAAATCCTGTTACCGCAAACACCAGGGTACTAGCCAAGTTCTTTGGTTTGCAGTGGAAAGTCTTTTTGTAATTTCTGTTATTTGAAATGCAGGGGTCACTGGTGAGGGCTTGGGAATCTCTTATACAGATATTGTGCCTTTGAAAATATTCATTTTTACAAAATATCACGTGTTAACCGAAATGATTCATAGGATCATGCATGACCTCTAGAATTGAAAGGGATCATGTCATTTTTCAATTGTGTCTGACTCTTCATGACCTCATTTGGGGTTTTCTTGGCAAAGATATGGAGTTTTGCCATTTCCACCTCCAGTTCATTTTACATTTGAGAAAACAGAGGCAAATAGGGTTAAGAGACTTTCCCAGGATCACACAGCTAGTAAATGTTTGAGGCCAGATTTGAACTCAGGAAGATGAGTCTTCCTGACTCCAGGCCTGATGCTCTATCCGCTGTGCCACCCAGGTGCCATGGAAGATACCTTAGAGATCTAGTCTGATCCCCTTCATTTTACAGAGGAAGAAACTGAGGCCTAGGATGTGGAAGTAAAGTTGACCAAGGTTGTACAGATAGCATAGTGTAATAGAGTGTTGGATTTTGAATCAGGAATATCTGGATTCAAATCACACCTCAGACATTCAACTGCTAAGTGACTCTGGGCAAATCCTAAGCCTCTTGAAGTCTTATTTTCATCATCTGTACAATGGGAGTGGTGACAGTGCCTTCCTCATAGTGTTGTCGTGAGGATTAATGTGCAGTGAGTTCACCTGTATAAAGCCCTTTGCAAACTTAAAAGTTCTATGTAGGAACTATCATTATTATTATTTAACATCAAGAATATTTGAACTTGGGTCCTCTACCAGAAACCAGGGACCTCACTATATCACAAAGACATTGGGCTTCATCATTGGGATAGAAACACATTCCATTTAGGTCAGACTTCATTAAGGAAATGATGAGGCTAGCACACAAGAAGTTTGCAAGTGATTTAAATGACTTTTTTTGTTCTGACCCACCCACTTATTGTTTATTCTCTGTCACTCTGGTCTTTTCCCACACCAATAGTCCAAGTTGGTTTAGTACTTTTTGGCAATTTCCATTACTTTCTTATAAATGTTGATGATACAATGAACATTCACAGTTATTACGGCATTATTGAAGATCATGTAGTTTATTGGATCCCCTATTAAATTCCTGAGTCTAAATATTCATCAAAAAATTATTGGCCGGGTATAGCCCTAGATAGGTCTTTCTGATAAGGAGTTTAAAAGGGGAAGGGAAGACAGAAGGGAACAAGCATTTATATAGTGCCTGCTATGTGCTAGGAACTGTGCTATTTGCTTTTTATAAATTGGGGTGTGGAGCTGTTCACAGAGGATTTGCACCTCCAGCGCCAGGGCTTGCTGAGTCCTTTTCATGACTGTTCATCCAACTTTGGTGTCCACCTGTCAACCTAACTCTCACTTGTTGCTACAAGAAGCTGTAGCATATACAGCAGCCACCCTGGTGAAACTATCTTGAGAGATGGACTAAACCAGATTAAGGATAATAGACAGGCCTTACACCCATTGAGGAATTAGGGGGATGACTACCAATCATATGAAGACTTCTCCCAGTGGAATGGGAGAATGAGAACAATTTGTTCTAACAGCCATGAAGGTGGCTAAAGCAGGAACCGTGGAGCGCTTAGAGCTTGGTCAGATGTTGAATACACCAAGGTCATCCACCACATCCCAGGCCATCACCAGTCTTCTTGACTTTTGTCTTGCCACTGGTCTTGGCTGATGACTTTGTGCAATTCTGTCTCACTTAAATCCAATTCATGTGTAAGTTGACACATCACCTTGTGTTAGTTCTATTCAAAAAAGAAGCATAAACAACAATGTTTTCTGACCATCATTTGATAAAGCACTGAATTTTATTAATCTTCACCCTATCCAAGGGAGTTTTGTAAAGATTATTAATTTATTTTCAAGAGGATGACTTTGAGGCATAAAGGATCCCTTGCATCTCTTTTTGATTTTAAAAAGAAAAAGAAATAGAAGATCAGGATACAGAAAAATGTTACTCAGGGTCTTTCATAGCATCACAGTATTAGTAGAAAGTAATAAAAACTAAGTGGCTGTCAATGGTCAGCAGAAGAAAGACATGGTGCAGTGATACTGTAATTGCAGGTAACAAAGACAGGCTTTTGAAATCTGAAGAATTACAAATGGGAGGGGAAGTTAGAGAGGTTTTCTTCAAAGAAGAGAAAATCAGAATTAAACTGTTTCTCTATTAATTGAATTTTAATAAATAATCTAGCAAAGTATATATAGGAACTTATATTTCTTTAAATATTGCTCTAAAGTGGAGTTTCAAATTTACAATTTTCTTTCTTTATTGTAAACCTATCAACAATTACAAACATTTAAAGCACACGGTTTCTTTACTTTTTTTTTTTTTTTTTTTTTTTGCTTTTTTGAGAGCAATTGAGGTTAAGTGACTTAACCAAAGTCACATGGCTAGTAAGTATGTCAAGTGTCTGAGGCCGGATTTCATCTCAGGTCCTCCTGACTCCACTGTGCCACCTAGCCGCCCCAGCATGCAGTTTCTTAGAAAAATTCTTTTTGTTCTCTAACAAACTATAGTTTTCCATATAGTTTTCTATATATAGTTTTCTAAGAAACTATATGCTTTAAAGTTATAAAAATGTTAGAATAATATAGATGTTGTTATTTTAATAATAATTACTTTAAAAGAAAGAGCATAATTTTGAGGAAAAGTATGACAATGCACTATATGCAAGGGAAGACAAACTATTTGGAACTTGCAACCATAGGTAGGCACCATTATTTACCTGGGGGCAGCTACTCAAAATATAAGCCTGATATCTTGGAAACCAATAAATAGTTTCTAAAACTACTGCAGATCCAAGCTTATAAAGTGATGACAGATGTTGTAATACTATTTTTGATTTAGAACATTAAGCTCTATTTTTCCTCTATGTCCCATGTGGCTCAGGTGCATCACATTCGCAGGCAAACCAAAGGGTTGAGATTTTAAGGTCTTTCATACCATCTTCTTTTGATAAATGACTACAAGTACTTGGATAATGCAGAATAAGAGAGCTCCTAGCGAAGTTTGCACTTTACCTATACATGTCTTCCTATCCTATCTGCTCATACATGGGGAATAACTTTTCAAGCATAACCTTAGGGTCATTTTGTTGTCATAATAAGACATTAAAATGGGCTCTATTTTATTTAAATTTCTATCAGTCAATTTACATAAATTGTGGCTGGTATAACTTGGACCAGATTTTGTATCCTGCATTTAGAGGTGGCAGGAGTGAGGAGGGGAGGAGAAATCAGATTGAGGATGACCTAGAAAGCCTCCAACAGTGTGATTCCCAGAAGACCAAACCACAGAGACAGAACTGGATTTTGTGGGCCATTATAACTCTAACATTTACTAAGATTTAGTTCCACATCTTGAGAATATAGGATAAGTTTTAGGGTTGTCAATTTTTGCTGGGTTTAAATCTGAATTTCTCACTTAAATTCTCTTAGTTAACTATTCTTTCTTTCTCATTTTGTTGTTGCGTGTAGTCCTCCATTTTGGTCCCTTGAAGAACTGGCCTCTATAAGGATCTTCACAACAATTGATTCGATACTTTTGCTGAGAGGAGCAAAAGGGACCCTCTTGCTCCAGAGTCCAATACAGAGATGAAGATTTTCCTGTCCATTTGTACACCAGTAATGGAGATGCAGTGTGCAATTCAGTGGTCAGAGCACTGAATTTGGAGTTGGAGCCCTGGGGTTCAAATCCTGGCATTGTCACTTGCTACTAATAGGACCTTGAGACAGCATTTGCTGTCTGGATTTCAGTTTCTTCCTTTGGAAAATGACAACATTCAACCTCAAAGTGCCCTTCCAATTCAAAGTCTTGTGATTTTAAAATAATTTCTTAGGGACTACTTCAAATTTTACTAAGAGTGGGAAGGAAAGTATCTCTCTGATGTACTATAGACAAACATTTTTTCCTGTGTTTAAGTGAAAAGGAAACAAAATAGATATATTCATATATCAATCAATAAGCATTTAATAATCATTGGCTATGTATGTGCTAGACACTCTGATAAACATTGAGGATACAAAGAAAGACAGAAATAGTCCCTGCCTTCAAGGCACTAATGGAGAAGACAAAATATAAATGAATGGAACTAAATACCATACATACAGAATGGAAGGAAGATATATTTAGAAGAGAGAAAGCTCAAGTGGATGGGAGAAATAGACATTTGGGCTGTCTTAAAGGAAGCCAGATTAGAAAGAGATAGAGATAAGGAGGTGAAGCATTCTAGGCAAAGGGAATAGTTAGTACAAAGTTAAGGAGGTGGGAGACATACTGTGTTTGAGGAACATCTATTGGTTGGTTTTGCTGGATTGTAGAGCACAGAAAGATCAGAAGAAGTCAACTAGTGAAGGTATAGGAAAATCACGTTAACAACTACGTTAGATTAGCGGTTCCCAACCTGTGAGTTGTGACCCCTTTGGGGGTTGAATGGGGTCACCTAATCCCATTGGAAAACACATATTTCCAATAGTCTTAGGAACTGAGACACCCGCTCCTCTATCTGTCTCCAGGTGGGTCCGCCCACATGCAGATAGGTCAACATATGGGTATTAAAGGGTAGCAGCATTAGGAAGTTTGAGAACCACTGATGTTAGATGATGGGACAGAGTGGGGAAGAGTTGAGTTAGGGAGACCAATTAGGAGACTGAAGCAATAATCTAGATGAGAAGTTATGAGAGTCTGAACTAGGATAGTTACTGTTAGTGAAGTGAATTGGACCCACATGAGACATATTGTGAAGGTAGAAATGACAAGATTTAGCAGTTGATTGAATATATGGAATAAATGAGAACAAAGAATTGTGGATGACCCCAAAGGTACAATGTTAGGTAATGAAGAGGATTGTGGTCACTTTGACAGCACTAGAAGTGTTCAAAAGAGGTGAGATTTTGGGGTGGAAAGGAGGGTGGAGGGAGCAGATAATGAGTTCCAGTCTGGACATATTGATTTTGAGAAACCTGTAGAACATATACAAAATCTTTGAAATCCCAGACTGAATAATACTTTAAAGTTACACTGGATAATTACTTTATACTTCTTTCTTTAAAAATGCATCCACCCCTAATCTTTGAATTATATTTATTTTCTTTTCCACAGTTTATTTTGGAAATCACGCCCACAGAATATTAGCTTGAGCTTATATAGCTTTCCTAAGGAGTTTTTTCTTAAAAAAAAACAAAACCAAATGCTTTACATAGAAATCACAAAGTCACAAGAGGACAGTCGAGCTGGAAGAAGCTTTAGAAGCTGTCTAGCTCCACTCCTTGATTTTACAGGAGGATCCTGAGCCATCAAAAGGTGAAGACTTGACCAAAGTCACCCAGCTAGGAAATAGCGAAAGTAGGCTTTGAATGCAGTTCTATTTTAAACCCTTAAAATGAAGGAATAGGATTTTATACAAAAAGTTTCACTAGCAATATATTCCCAGCCCCTTATCATTGCCTCCAAAAGAACAAAGAAAGAGGAAAAGATTCATAAAATCATTGGTTGAGAACTAGAAGGGACCTTAGACATCTTCTTATTCAACTTCCTCACTCACTCTATGAATGAGGAAAACTTTCTTGCATTCACAGAGTCAATATGGGAACCAGAATTTTAACCCAGGACTTCCAATTCCAATTCAATTAAATTATTTTTCCATTATACCATGTAGATCATTGTTTGTGTGTGTTTGTATGTATGTGTTTATTTTTATTTAAAATTTGTGGAATGAAACAAGTATTTCCATAACACAGTATAATAAAAAAAGATGATTGCACATAAAACTGCAAATCTATTATATACAATTTGATATTTCTTTTAAATATATAATAAAATTATCATGTAAATTTCTTTTTTTCTTTTCTTTTCTTCCCTCTTTTCCCCTTTCTATTCCCCACCCAATCCTAGAGATGGCTATGCTAGACACAATTACTCTACACATGCTTCTATTTATCAGCTCTTTCTCTGGATGCAGATAGTGTCTTTCTTCATATGGCCTTTATAGTTGATTTCAGAATTTGTAATAGTCAAAATAACTTATTTTCTTGAAGTTGTTCTTAAAACAGTATTGCTGTTACTGTGTACAATGTTTTCTTGGTTTTGCTTGTTTTGCTCTTTGTTATTTTGTGCAGATCTTTCCATGTTTTTCTAAGATCATTAAGCTCATAATTTCATATAGCACAGTAGTATTCTATCACAATCGCATACCACAACTTGTTCAGTCATTCCCCAATCCATGGGCATCCCTGAAATTTCCAGGTCTTTTCCACTGTAAAGAGAGCTGCTACAAACATTTTAGAACACATATGTTCTTTTTCTTTTCCCCTAATCATCTGTGTGTGTGTGTGTGTGTGTGTTTATAGTATGAAATCATCCTTCTTTGTGCCTTAGAAATTTTGTTCCCTTAACGGACTCTTTCTATGTTCCCTTTATTCCAATCTCTTTAAAATTCAAATGACGTACAATGGATTTTATATTATGACTGGTGTTTAGCTTTGCATATGGTAGAGTTTAGCTGAGGTCTTTTTTGAAAACAGGTGACTAACTCAACAACTTCCCCAAGTTATGTTCAACTCTAAAGTTCTATTGGATTCAGAAAATAGAGCCAATGGGAATGATTTTGCTGTGGGACTCTGATAAGTGTAGCATTGTCTAAGGATGTGACACTGTGAACCTTTGAATCTAGGAAAAAATCACAGAGATTCCTCATAATATGGAATGAATCCTTAAATGCCTTGGAATAGAGCTTTTGGTTTTGGTTCTTTTGTGTTTACAATTAAAAGTGAATCAGAAAACCAACACTGACTTTTCAGAGGAGTTGGCCTTTTCCCCTCAAGTCACTCTCTTTTTCTCACTCTCTCCCTCTGTTTTTGTATATTTTTTCTCTCTCCCAAATTGGAGTAATAATTCTGAAGTTTGGGAAAACATAAAATGCAGGACAAAAGCAGAAAGGTACAAAGTTCACAGCTGTGCAGGACACCATGCTGGTCTCCAAATGTACCAACAAAATCTTGATAATTTTAAAGCACTTCTCTCTACAAATATTTTCCCACCCCTTATCCTCTCACAAAAAAAGTAAGGTTGTATGTTTTTCCCCTCTATGGGAATTTTAAAAAGAACCTTGATGAGTTTTCTACCCTTCCTCCCTCCCCCCTTTTTAAAACAGAGTTTACTCTGATTTTGAAGTGGGGGCATCTGGTTTTTGAGAAGTTTTGGCAGAAAATAGAAAGATGGGAAAGTAGCTGCATGATTTAGAAAGCCAAGGAAAAGAAATTTTAAATGACTGGGAAGGCCTAAACATATTAGGCGGCTGGGAAGGAGCCACTGGAGAGGGGGAGATAAAAGAACATGAGCATAGTATTCTCGGAACAAAGTTCTAAAGAAGTGGGAGAGGATGAAAACAAAGCCACAAAAATATGGAGAGGCATTAGCCTCAGGAATAGGGAAACCTGTTCCTCTGTGACCCTAACAGAACAGAGAGGACTAGAAGATGAAATCTAATGGAGTCCGCAACATGGTCTCATATCTTCTCAGTGAAAAAGGAAGCTCAGTCATATGCTTTAAGGGTAGAAATTGAGGAATTGAAAAGAGAGGAAATTGTTTGAAAAAGGGATTATGGGAAAATGGAATAAAATGATCAAAAAAGAATGGAGGAATTTCTGAGTATTTGTATACTTAGCAATAGAATTTGTTTTCTTTGTAATCATGTATATTTCATTTTATGCAGGTAAATATTTTATAGTGAGGAGTAGTCCGTGGCCTTCACCCTACTGTCAAAGAGATTCACAATAGAAAAGAAAAGGTTAATACATGCTACACTATAGAGTCAGTCAAGGCAGGTGATAACTCTCAGGAATGTGAACCCTCGGAGTCAAGAAAAGATGAAAAACACTTGAAAAAAGAATTATTCCTTGACTAGGTGGTGGAAAGTAGTGGATTCTCTTTTCTTTCTCCCCCCACAGCAGCCATGGAGTCTTGTAATAGAGTGCTTTAGTAGGGGACAATATCCAACTCACATAGGCTCACTCAGTCAAGGCTTGGGACAAGAAGAACTTTGTGAGTTAAGAAAAAACTATCCCTGGCTGTACGGAGTTGAACTGCGGAAAGAGAGTCCTAACTGAGAGACCTGCCTAAGAAAAACACTGTGCCTAGGTGGAGCAACATGAAGACACAAGAAAAAGAAAGACACCAGGGCCTTGCAGTCTTCTAGTGACAAGTCACCCCAGTCATGTGTTCCTTAAATATGTGCCTTTCTTCTAGTATGTTCTTTGTATGTGTCCTTCCCAACTGTGTATACTTGTGGGACAGTGTGCCTTAGTTATATAGGGAAATATTTTGCAACTACTGTTCTTATGATGCCATTTCAGTAAATACCTTTGCTTGAGCTAAATCTGTTTAATGCAGCAATGGGGATTCATTAGTTATATTTTTAGGAGTGTGGATCCACAGAATATCTTGAAGTAGGGAGCTCCAACCTGAAATTAGAAGACACAACCAGAGGGTATAACTTGAGGGAGCGCTACAAGGAGGGACCCTCAGAGGGCTCACAGATTGTTTTTTCTTACAAACTTTAGAGAATTAATAAACAAATTGAGAAAATTGATAAAATGATATAAAATAAATACACAAACATGAACATTTCTATAATACCCAAATTATATAATATAAATATATTACATAAATATAATACCCAAATTCTATAATACCCAAAGCCAGGAGGAAATAATAGAAAGGGAAGTCCTATTCAATATAATTACAAAATGCATAAAATACCCGAGAGCCAATCAATGAAGGCACATTCCAGACATGTGATGACCAAACCCTCTTTGAAGAAATTAAGAACAACTTGAAAAATGGTAGGGATATCATTGCTCATATTTGGGCTATTGCAACAGTATAATAATAATATATACTAAATTAATTTATAGATTTACTGCTATATTAATCAAATTACCAAGAGGTTACTTTATAGAACCAGACAAATTGACAAATTTCCTTTGAAGGAATGAATGATCTAGAATTTCCAAGGAAACAATGTAAAAAGCAAGAATGAATGAGCAATAACACTTTTAGACCTAAAAATTATACTATAAGGCAGAAATCACTAAAATTACATGGTACTAGTTTAAACAAAATTGAAAATAATTGGTGGAATAGACAATATAAGGAGGAATTGGGAATATCTGAACTCAATAATGTAGTGTTTAGATAGAACGCACAGTCTCCTGTTTCATATTTAAGGCTGGTCACAATTTGTCCTCCCTTTTCAATTTTAACTTCTTCTTCCATAGGTTCTCTCCATTTCAGTCAAGCTGAACTCCTGGCTGGAGCAACAGCTCCAGATTCTCTTTCACTAGGCCTTTGAACAGGTGGTCCCAGAATACATTTTGTCCTCACCTTGGCCTCAGAGAAAACCTATTTTCCTTCAAAATGGAACTAAAATGCCAGGTTCTCGTGGGTCTGTGTGGGATCTTTCCTGATTCCTCTAGTTATTATTCTTGAGGTTACTTTACTTTGTAAATACTTTTTAATGTTCTTCTTTGTATTTTGAAGTCTCCAAGTTGAATGTGAACTCTCTGAAAGTAGGACTATTTAAAGTTTGTTTTTTGTCTTTCATCTCTAACATCCAGCATAAATGCTTCTTACATAGGCACTTCAGAAATATTTAATGAATTAGATTTTTAGAAATTGAACTAGTCTGAATGGCCAGAGGCAGCTAGATGGGATGGTGGATAAAGCACTGGGCTTGGAATCAGGAAGACATACCTTTCTGAGTTGAAATCTGGCCTCAGACACTTACTAGCTGTGTGAGCCTGGACAAGTCACTTAACCCTGTTTGCCTCAGTTTCCTCATCTTTAAAATGACTTGGCCTAGGAAATGGTAAATTATTCTGGTATCTTTGCTAAGGAAACCCCAAATGGGATCATGAAGAAAACTGAAATGATGAACAACAATAACAATGAATAGGCAGAAATTACAGAAAGGCAGATTATGTCTCATTATAAACAAAAAACTTTCTAGTAAAACTGTCCAAAGATGGAATCAACTGCCTTGGGAGTTAGTGAGTTCCTAATCCAATCCAATTAATTCAATCCTAAAAGCATTTGTCAAGCTCATGTTTTGCACAAGACATTGTGCTAGTCACTGGAGATATGGAGGCAAAGGGAGAAATGACTACTGTTCTCACATACGGTACAAACAAATGAGGCATAATAACATGTAATGGTTTGAGTAGGAGGAGATGGCACTGATAACTAAGGAATCAGGTAAGATTTCCTCTAGGAAAATGAGCTGCACCTTGAAGGAAAGTAAAGATTCTAAGAGGTAGAGGTGAGTAGGGAAAGAATTTGGGGATCAGCATGTATATAAATTTTGGCTAGAATATGAAGGATGCAAAGGCAAGTCATGCTTATTCTCTGTAAGTTAATACCAAGTCATCAAGCATTTATTAAGAACCTAATATACTACAGGCATTGTACTTAGTTCTGGGGATACAAAAACGGCAAAAAATGGCCCCTCTTCTCAAGGAGCTCACAGTCTGACAGTGGGAGACAATTCAAGAGCCATTATGTGTAAACAAGATACACACTGGATAAACTGGAGCTAATCTTAGAGGGAAAGTATTAGCATTAGCAGGGATCAGAAAAGGTTTCTTGTAGAAAGTGGAATTTTAGCTAAGCTTTGAAGGAAGCCAGGAAGCAGAGGTGAGGAGGGAGGGTGTTCCAGGCATGGGAGATAGCCAATGAAAGTGAATGGAGTCAGGATATGGAGTGTCTTGCGTGAGGAACAGCAAGGAGGCCAGTTTCACTGGACCTCATAATTCATGGAGAAGAGTAAGGTATAAGGAATTTGAAAAGGTGGGAAGGGGCCAGGTTAGAAAGGGCTTTAAAAGTCAATTAAAAGATTTTATGTTGGATTCTGGAGGTAAAAGGGAGCCAGAGGAGTTTATTGAATTGGTAGGAGGTGGGTGGGTCAGACCTCTGCTTTGTTTCATAAAAAGATCACTTGGAAGCTGTGTGGAGAATGGATTGTAGGAGAGAGAGAATGAATGAATGAAAGGAAAAGAAGCATTTATTAAGTGTTTACTATGTGGAAAAAACCCTGTGCTAAGCTCAGGATACAAATAGGAAAGTAAGATAGTTTGTGATCTCAAGGAGTTCACATTCTAATTCAAGAGACAACATATATGGCAGGTTTCAGTTATAAATTAGTGGAAAGAGCCCATGACTCTTAGGATGTAGTGGCAAAACAGATGTTTTTTAAATTTAATTTTTTTATTAAATTTCTATTTTCAGTTCCAAATTCTCTCCCTCCCTCCTACCTTCCTTCACACATTCAGTGGCAAAGCAGATTTCTTTTAAATTTAATTTTTTTACTTAAGTTTTTGTTTTCAGTTCCAAATTCTCTCCCTCCTACCTTCCCTCACACATTGAGAAAGCAAGAAATACAATATCCATTACATATGAAGTCATGCAAGACATATTTCCATATCAGTTATATTTCAAAAAGAAAAAAAA
>JAQQSW010003148.1:0-14763 GCA_028646575.1 Pseudocheirus occidentalis | reverse complement strand
ACGTGGCGAACTTGAACTTTCAATAAACTTTACTTTTTCCTTGGCTGAGAAGACTTGAGTGGAATTCTTTCCACAGGACCTGGCATGTTGGTATTTTGGGGTCTCAGGCAGCCCTAACCGTCTTTGGGCTCCTCTTCAGTACCTGATGAAATTTAGCCACTGTGGCAGCAGAACCATATTAGAAGTAGAATTTACTCTAAATCAGGACCAAAAGATCTAGGTTATGTGTTGGAAGTATGAGATGAACTCTTTAGGATATTCAGATATTGGGAGAGTACAATTCCTCTCCTACTGAGGAAATTAATGCCGAAGAAATGAAATAGTAATACAATCTAAATCACTTCTCCGGGCCACCCTCCCTACCTGTGCAACAGGCCAGTTTAACTCCTATTTGGTATCCTTTGGATGCTTCTCATAAATAGTAATGAACAATGTCCTCTGGCTTTCTCAGCAACCAAGTCAGATAGGCCCAGGGTCTAGGAGATTCCACTTGGTATCAAAGAAAAAAGGCAGAAAAAAAATATGAGGAGATTAGAAAGGAGGGGAGAGAAAGGGTGGAGAGAATAGATAGAGGCTGGCAAAAAGAATGGTATTTTCTATAGAATGGAAAAGGAAAAAGAGGATGGGCTGTGTTTTGGAAGAATGCCAAAGAACTCTCTGCCTGAGGGGTCAACACACCTTGGTAGAACTTGCTTCTGGTAAGGAGCCAAGTGCTCAGAGGAGAGGGGCCCATCTTTGGGTGTGGATAGTTTTGGCGCCTGTGGAGCTTCAGGGCCCCTTCTGCCCCCTCTCCCCCTTAAATGTTCCTGTAGCAAAAGTTGTCCCTAATCACCAGTTGAGCCTAATCTCCAGTCAGCCATAAAGGGGCTGATTTTCCTTTGCTTTCTGACATTAGGCCTCAAGCACCTATAGGAGAGGATCTTGTCCACAAAACTGCAGAATTGTCTGGTCTTAGTTCATTGATGTACTTTGTCCCCAGAGTGGGATAAATGACTGTAAAATTGGCTTTAGATTTACATTCATCTTCAAACTCAAAGTTAAAACAATTATTTTCTAGGTGAACTGCACCCCAATGGTAATTTACTTTAGTGGAAGGTTTTCTGCTTGGGAGGAAATTGGGGGTAAGGAAGTGAGGAAACATGAATTCCCTGGTTGTTCCTCCCTCTGTAATTATATTACCACCTTTGGATAATTCCAGAGTATTCAGAAGTAGGGAACAATGAGGCCCCTCGAAGTTAGGGGTACATCCCAAAACCAGAAGACATGCTTTCCCCACCTCCAACCTTCAGGGCAAGACTCTTTGAATTTGTAAAATTTACCCTTATGCTTCTTAAAAGTTTAGATTTTTTTTCTAACTGTTCATTAAGACAAGAGGATAATTTTGTTTTCAAACATTTATTCTAGTTAGGTCAGAGAACATTAAAAAAAATCTTTACTGTGCCTCATTTCATTTGATTTGTGCTTTTCTAGAATCTCCTTCCCTCCCTCTCCCTCTCCCTCTCTCTCTCTCTCTCTCTCTCTCTCTCTCTCTCTCTCTCTCTCTCTCTCTCTCTCTCTCTCTCTCTCTCCTCCCCCCTCTCAATTACAAGATGGTATAATCCCTGTCCTTGCCTTAGATCTTTCGGTTTGTCAAACACTGAAGGTTAAAGTCTGTAGATAGAAAGGAGTTGGAATGCAAGGTGTGGACAGCTGAGATAAAATTAAGTGCCTAGAAGTGTTTTGTCTGGTCTCCATCATTCATTAAGGTTTGAAGGTCAAGAATTAGTCTTTAAAAAAAAAAGAAACTGCAGAACCCCCTAATTTATAGTCAAGACTAAAGACCATGTTCCCAGAACAGAGGAGATTATTGAGTGCCTAGCACAGTGCTCTGCACACAGTAGGTATTAAATAAATTTGTTGATTTAGTAAGAGTAATAAGCAGAGGTCTGAAATTCTCCTTTCATCACTGAGGAATGGGAGATTTCTTCCCAACTGGTCCTTCTTGGGCTATAGAAGCAGAGTAGGAGCAAGAAGGTGGGGAACTTGCAAAATAATCCAATAGAACTGAGTTCTCTGAGAGGCTTTTAAGGAGAAATGACACATATCTCTTGGAAAGGGGAAAGCCAGTGGTTTTGAATAATAATGATTTTTAAAAACCTTTTTAGAGTATTGCCATGATCTCATTTTGTCCTCATGCTGTTCCAGGTGGTAACAGCTACATTTTGCATTTGGTGGTAATAGTGGTAGCAGTTGCAACAACAGCTCAATTTTATATCCTACTTTAGGGTCTGCAGAACCCTTTCTATACATTGTCTCTATGGAACAGATGAATAAACTGAGGGACAGAAAGGTTAATTGACAACGAAAGAGGTTACAGGGCTTCTCAGGACTGAGGCTATCTGACCAATGTTCTTTCTTTTGTTGTCTTTGGCTTGTTGTCTCTGTTTTATCCAGTTGGCCTGATAGGTTTAGACTCCTGTTTTACTGTGATGACATGTGGAATGATAGGTCTCAGAGGCAGAGCATCTCAGGTGCTCAGGGTACTGAGCCAGTGGGTCTGAAGAGTTGGTCTGTATGGGTTATCTATCCCTCTTCGGGCTAGTGCTGGTAAACAAAAGTTCACTTACCTTCCTCTTTGGAAATAATGAGTGCTGGGCTAGTTTGTCACCATGTGATTGTCAATTCTGCTCAAATCAATCAACCAATGAACATTTATTAAGTACCTACTACTCACCAAGTACTGTGCTAAGCACTGGTTTCACTCAGAATGGCTATTATAGCAATTGCCTCTTACTTTTCAGAGCTTCAGTTTTCTAATCTGCAAAATAAAGGAGTTTGATTAATGAACCCTATGGTTCTGTCCTGCTCTAAATCTGTGATGTTAGCATCTAGACCAGAGGTGCTGCATGTGGCCTCAAGACTTCAGGTTCCCTACCCCTAGTCTAGAATGGGACAGAGGATAGTCCTGAGGGACTTTGCCCTGGCTAGAACCATGACTGAGTATTACATCCCATTCTGTGCGTACAGTTTAGGAAGAACATTGATTGTGGACGTGAGAAGCAGCATTGTGTAATGAACAGAGAACTTATTTTGGAGACAGGATGGCCAGGGTGTGACTCTAGACTTTGATATCCATTGACCTTTCAGTAGGAAATTCTAAGACCGGAAGTTTCAGAGGAGGAAGTGATCTACATTGGAAAAAAGAAATTTCTCATTGGGAGTTCTAGATGAGAAATCCCAGATTTTGTTTAAAAAAAAAAAAAAAAAATATATATATATATATATATATATATATATACATACACACACACAAATATATTCTGGTAACCTAAAATCATGCCAATGCAATCAATCAGGCATTTATTAAGCAGTTATTCTATGCTGGGCCCTGGGATTACCAATATAAAGAATGAAACAGTGCCTACTCTCAAGGGGCTTGCATTATAAGGGGGATATAATAAGTACGGACATAAAAACATATACAGAATCACTATAAAGATAATGAATGAAGATAAATGCAATGTGGATAAACATAAGGTAATTAGGATCCATAAGGAGGATCCTAGCCGTTGGGGACAAGGTGAGGAAACGAATCATGTAGAAAGAATATAGTACTTGGGTTGTGTCTTGAAGGAAAAGAGATTCTATCTGGCAGAAGTGAGGAAAGAGAATTTCAGGCTTGGGGGATGGACAGTGCAAAGACACTTGGAATGCCAAGTGAGGGAGAGAGAGAAGGAGAGTTTGGCTGGGGACAAGGAGAAGGGAAGGAATGTTTAGATAGCCCCTACTCTGTGCCAGGCATGGTCCTAACTGCTTAAAAAAAAAGATCTCATTTTATCCTCCCATTATTATTCCCATTTCACAGTTGAGGAAACTGAGGCAAACAGGTTAAATGACTTCCTCAGGGTCACACAGCTTAGTAAATTCCTGAGGCTGAATTTGAACTCAGGTTTTCTGGACTCCAGGTCTAACGCTCTCTGAGATACTTGTTGACTCTCAAGGTTGTAAGTTTATTAAGTAGAGGAATGACATGGTTAGATTTGTATTTAAAGAAAATCACTTTAATAGCTATATGTGGGATAGATTGGAGTGGTGAGAGATTTGAGGGAGACCAATTAGAAGACTGCTATGATAATCTGGATGACAAGTCATGAAGGTCTGAGCTAAGATAATCACTGAGAAGAGAAAAGGAATTAGATGCCGTAAGTGTTGTAGAGGTGGCAATGCCAACTGATTAGAGAAAGGAGGTGAAGGAGATGGAGGAATTAGGAGACAAGGAGGTTGTGAACCTGAGAAGAATCATGATGCCTTCAACTGAAGTACAGAATTTTGGAAAATGAATGAGTTTTGATTGGGAGGACAGCTAGGGGAGAAGTGGATAGAGCTCTGGGCCTGGAGTTAGGAAAACTCCTCTTCCTGAGTTCAAATCTGGCTTTAGACAGTAGCTACATGACCCTGGGCAAGTCACTTAATCCTTTTTACCTCAGTTTCCTTATCTGTAATATGAGCTGGAGAAAGAAATGGAAAGCCACTCCAGAATCTTTGCCAAGAAAACCCCAAATGCAGTCTCAAAAAGTTAAACACCCCTGAAAATGACGGAACGCTTTGGGAATGTTGAGTTTGAGGTATGTCTGGGACATCCAGTCTGAAATGTCCAATAGGCAGCTCGTGATGTAGGCTAAGACTCAAGGGAGAGATGGCTTTATAGATTTAGGAGTCATGAGACGAAAGTTAAGCCTATAGGAGCTGATGGAGTAACAAAAGAAAGACTATAGAGAGAAGAGAAGAGAAGAGAAGAGAAGAGAAGAGAAGAGAAGAGAAGAGAGCCTAGAACAGACCCTCCCACCAACAGATAAAATGTATGCTTAGGAGGATGAGTCAGCAAAGGAGATGAAAGAGTGAGTGGTTGTACAGGTGGGAGGAGAAATACAAAAGAGTGATGTCACAAAAGCCCAGGAGGAAGGAGAAAGGATCCAGGAAGAAGAGGTAGTCCAGAAGGATGAGGAAGAAGAAAAGATCAGATGTGGCAATTAAGAGATCATCGATAATTTTTTTGTTACTGGGGGACTGTCTTTTACCTTTCTTTATATACCTAGAGCTTAGAACAGTACTTAGAACACAGCAGGTGTTGGGGCGGCTAGGTAGCTCAGTAAATAAAGCACTGGTCTTGGAGTCAGGAGGACTTGAGTTCAAATCCATCCTTAGACACTTGACGCTAACTGTGTGACCTTGGACAAGTCATTTAACCCCAATTGTCTTGCCTTCCTCCCTCCAAAAAAAAAAAAAGAACATAGTAGGTGCTTAATAAATGTTCAGTGACTGCCTAACTGGAGGTAGGAGGCATAGGCAATGCTCTAGTCTCCTTGACCTGTTCTTCCAGTACTTTATTTCTGCCAATTGTTTTGTCATTTCTACTGTTCTTCTGGTTACTAAGCTTTTTGCAACTACTATTTGCTGGACCTTAGCTATTCAGTTTCTTGAAAGTCATCTGCTGTGATCATTGCTACCATCTACTAGGGAGCAGTAGCTAGAAAGCCTCTCCCTGACAAAGGATGACCTATGCTTTCCATGCATGGCCAAAGGCTACAAGTTGCCACATTCAAGCAGACAAGGAGCAAAAGCTAGTAAAAGCCCCCAAATTAATATTAAATCTATTCTTTTGATCCTTTTCTCTAAGATACACTCAAGGTCCTTGGTACCAGATAGCTGGTAGAGTTAAGGAAAAAAAATCTCTTAATTCCTGTTAAATTCCTAACCATCAGTCTGTATTTGCAATACTCATTTTGAGGACTCTTCTCTGAGTCCTCTCACAGGAATGTGGAATAAAAGAAGTTGGAATAAAGAAGCTCCTCAACTCCCAAGATCCTCTTTAATTGGCATGGAAATCCAATTAGATGCCAAAACAACAATTTTTAAAGCAGGTAGAGCCCACATTTTGCTTTTGTTGTATCTATCTGCCAATGACTTTTTTTTTTTTGGTTTTTGGAGGGCAGTAGGGTTAAGTGACTTGCCCAAGGTCACACGGCTAGTTTTTGTGTTAAGTGTCTGAGGCCAGATCTGAACTCAGGTCCTCCTGACTCCAGGGGCCGGTGCTCTATTCACTGCGCCTCCTAGCTGCCCCCCTGCCAATGACTTTTATGCTCATTATGGGTAGCACAAATCTTGTTGGTCTCCCTTAAATAGCATTGGTTATAGGAACCTTGGATGTTTAACCTGGAGAAGGGGAGACTTGATGGGGTGGGCCACATAAGCTGTCTTCAAATATGTGAAAGGATGTTATGTGGAAGAGTCAGATATATTGTGTTTGGCCTTAGAGGGCAGAACTAGAACCAACGAAAGAAGGTTGCAGGAAGACAGATTTTTGGCTCTATATAAGGAAAAACTTTCTAACAATCAGACCTGTCCAAGAGTAAAGTTGGCTGCCGTGGGAAATAGTGATTCTCTATCCCAGAAGTCCTTAAGTGGTTTCTGGATGATCTCTTGTTGGGGATATTGAAGAAGGGAGTAATGCTTCAGGTGTGTTTGGACTAGATGACCTTCAAGGGACCTTCCAAATTTAATATTTTATGATAAGAAATAAGTATTTAGAATTTGACAGGAGGCAGAGCCAAGATGGAAGAGTAAAGGCAGGGACTTGTTAAAAGCTCTCCATCAAAGCTCTCCAAATACCTTTAAATAATGACTCTAAATAAATCCTAGAGTGGTAGAACCCACAAAAAGAAGGACTGAAACAATTTTTCAGCTGAAGACAACTTAGAAGGTAAGCAGGAAAGGTCTTTTGCACCAGGGTGAGAGATGAGTACAGTCCAACAAAGGCTGACCTGGTGCAAATTGGGCATCAGTAACCCAGGAGAAGGCCTTAGGGCAACTTAATCAGTGGTGGCAGTGGTGATTTTTAGACCTTTTAGCCTACAGATGGTAAGGGGATTGGACAATGGTTCAGAAGGAGATTTACATGGTCCCTTAACTGGCACCAGAGCAGGATTCTATTGCATTGCCTATACCTGAATCTGAGTCAAAGTCCTGGGTTTTAGTCCCAGCATGAGGAGGGCACAGCAGAGCTTGTGGCCAATTGGATCAGGAACTCTAGTCATGGTTCCAAGGTTGAAAAGAGTGCTTGTGATCACTCACAAACCAGTGTGCAGTACAGGAGAGTAGCAAACATACCTCTTCCTAGATCATATCCCTTTGGAAGAGTCAAAAACTTACAGGTCCCTAGAATTATCTCTGAAAACAGTTGCATAAAAAAACCTGAAGCTTGGGAGAGTGCCTCCTCCACTTGGGAAGCAGAGCCCCACTTTAGCATAGAGTTAAAAGTTAAGAAATAGACAGAAAAATGGTCAAATTACAGGAAAAAAATTCTGATTATGGAAAGGTACTGTTGTGATAAGGAAGACCAAATCACGTACTCAGAAGAAGACAACAAAATCAAAATTCCTGCATCCAAAGCCACAAAGAAAACCATGAATTGGTCTCAGACCTTGGAAGAGCTGAAAAAAGGATTTTTAAAAATCAAGTGAGAAAGATAGAGGAAAAACTGGGAAGAGAAATGGAAGTGATACATGAAAATCATGAAAAAAAGAGTCAATATAACTTGATAAAGGAGGCACAAAAAGTACTGAAGATAGCACCTTAAAAACAGAATAGACCAAATGGCAAAAGAGAAAGTCCAATGAAGAGAAGAATGCTTGAAAAGCAACATTAGCCAAATGGAAAAAGAAATACAAAAATTCACTAAAGATATTAAAAAATTCCTTCAGAAGTAGAATTGGCCTAATAGAAAAGCTCAGTGAAGAAAATAATTCCTTAGAAGTTAGAATTGAGCAAGTGCAGGGATGGGGAACTTGTGGTCTTGAGCCACATGGGGCCTTAAGTCCTTGGGTGTGGCCTTTGGACTGAATCCAAATTTTACTGAACAAATCCTTTTATTAAGGGGATTTGTTCTGTGAAGTTTGGATTCAGTCAAAGGCCAGCACTTGAGGACCTAGAATGCTACATGTGGCCTTGAGGCCACAGGTTCCCTATCCCATGGCAAGTGGAAGCTAATGACTTTATGAGACACCAAGAAACAATCAAACAAAATCAAAAGAATGAAAAAAAAAAAAGAAAAAATGTGAAATATTTCATTGGAAAAACAACTGACCAGGAAAATATATCTGCGAGCGATAACTTAAGAATTATTGGACTCCCTGAAAGTCATGATAAACAAAAAAGCCTAGACATCATCTTTCAAGAAATTATCAAGGAATTGAAAAGGCTCTTCAAATCTAGAGAAAGAACTATGGAGTCTGAATGCACATTGAAGCATACTATTTTCACTTTTTTTGTTTTTTGCTTATTCTTTTTTGTGATTTTTTTCCTTTTGTTCTGATTCTTTTTTCAAAACATGACCAATGTGGAAATACATTTAACATGTATATCCTATAGCAGTTTGTTTGTTGTCTTGGGGAAGGAGAAGAGAAAAGAGAGAAGGAGGAAAATTTGGAACTCAAAATTTCACAAAAATGCATATTGAAGACTGTCTTGCAAAAAAAAACCCAACCCATTAAATGAAAAAAAAAAAAGAAATTATCACAAAAATTACTCTGATATTCTAGAACCAGAGGGTAAAATAGAAATTGAAAGGATCCACTGATCACTTCCTGAAAGAGATCCCAAAATGAAAACTCCCAGGAATATTATAACCAAATCCCAGAGTTCCCAGGTCAAGGAGAAAATATTGCAAGAAGTCAGAAATAAACAATTCAAGTATTGTGGAGCCACAGTCAAGATAACACAAGATTTAGCAGCTTCGACATTAAAAGATTAGAGGGTTTGGAATATGCTATTCTGGAGGGCAAAAGAGGTAGGATTACAACCAAGAATCACCTATCCAGCAAAACTGAATATAATTCTTTTGGGGGAAAAAAATAGACCTTCAGTGAAATAGAAGACTTTCAATCATTCCTGATGAAAAAGCCACAACCTAATAGCAAATTTGACTTTCAAATACAAGATGCAAAAGAAGCATAAAAAGATAAACAGGAAAGGGAAATCATAAGGGATTTGATAAGGTTAAATTGTTTGTATTACTACATGGGACAATTAGATTTATAACTCCTAAAACTTTCCCGTTATTAGGGCAGTTAGAAGAAGTATACATAGACAGAAATCAGATGTGTGAATTGAATGTGATAGCGTGTTTATTTAAAAAAACAAAACTAAGGGGTGAGAAAGAAGAATGCATTGGGAGAAAAGAAAAGGGAGAGGAAGAATGAGATAAACTGTCTGACACAAAAGAGGCCTGAAAGAGATTTTACAGTGGAGGGGAAAATGGGAGAAGCCGGGAGGATATCACATGAACCTTACTCTCATAAAAATTGGGTCAAACAGAGAATAACATAGATATTCTGTTGGGTGTAAAAATCTATCTTACTATACAGGAAAGTAGGAAGGGAAGAGGATAAGAGAAGGAGTGGGTGGGGGCCGAGCTGATAGAAGGGAAGGCAGTTTGGGGGAGGTAAAAGTCAGAAGCAAAACACTTTTGAGAATAGGCATAGTAAAATGAGAGAGAGTAGGACAGGCAGGGAAAATGGGGTGGAGGGAAATACATTACTATAAAAAAGTTTTTTAAAGTGAATTTCTCAGATAAAGACTTCATTTCTCAAACATACAGAAAACTGGGGTCAAATTTATAGAAATAAGAGCCATTCCTTAATTGATAAATGGCCAAAGTATATGAACAGGTAGTTTTCAGACAAAGTAATCAAAGTTATCTATAGGCATGTGAAAAAAAAGGCTCTAAATCACTATTGATGAGAGAAATGTAAATTAAAGCAATTCTGAGCTACTGCCTCATACTTGTGAGACTGACTAATATGCCAGCAAAGGAAAATGACAAATGTTGGAGATGTGGGAAAATTAAAACACTAATGTACTATTGGTGAAGTTACATGCTGAAGAAACCATTCTGGAGAGCAATTTGGAACTATGCCCAAAGCTTATAAAACCATGCATATCCTTTGACCAAACACTATTAGGTCTATATCCCAAAGAGACAAAAAAAATATGTACAAAACTATCTATACAGCTCTTTTAGTGGTGGCAAAGAATTGGAAATTGAGGGAATGTCCATCAATTAGAGAGTGACTGAACAGGTTGTTGTATATGATTGTAATGGAATACTATTGTGCTTTAAGAAATAATGAGCAGGATGTTCTCAGAAAAACATAGAAAAACTTACATGAACTGATGCAAAATCAAATGAGCAGAACCAGGAGAACATTGTACATAGTAATAGCAATGTATGATGATCTACTGTGAATAACTATTCTCAGCAATATAAAGATTCAAGACAATTCTATAGGACTTAGATGAAAGATGCTATCCATCTCCAGAGAAAGAACTGGTAGAACCTGAATGCAGATCAAAGATACTTTTTCTTTATTTTTTTCTTAGTCTGTGTTTTCTTTTACAGAATGGCTTATGTGGAAACGTGTTTTGCATGACTACAAATATAACCTATATCAAATTGTTTGCCTTCTCAGTGGGGAGGGGAAGGGAAGGAAGGGAGAGAATTTGGAACTTAAAATTTGGAAAAAAAAAAGAATGTTAAAATTGTTTTCACATGTAATTTGGAAAAAATAAAATATTAAATAAGATTTAAAACAACCAACACAACAAAGAAGTAAGTATTTAGAGAGGTAGATTCAGAGGATATCCATAGGTAAAAACAAACAAATAAAATTATAGTGGAAAAAAACAATGAACTAGGAATGGGAAAGCATGAGTTACAGTGCTATCTCTTCCTCTTTCTGTATAAGGAAGACACTTAACCTCTCTTGATTTTCTCATTTGTGAGTTTAGGAGCTTGGTCTATGTTATAGCCAAGATTTTAAATTTCCAAATCTAAAATTCTCTAAGTCTACCTGGAAAGCTTATGAATGGTTCTGATTAATGTTAAAGGCTGTGGACCTATTGGTGATAAAAAAGAGATTCATTAAGTATAAATGTAAGAAGAATCTTACTATCAGTGACAAATTGTTGGCCACCATCATTCAGTGAAGATAGGCATTGGACAGTTGGAGAAGGATGTCTGTTATGAGAAACATTAGTTTTGCTTTGAAAAACTGTTTTCCTTTAAGACTTTGGATCAAGAAATGGTGGTCCATTGTAATGGATTAGTAAATACTCTCATGGAATCTGTTGGAAATATAGGTTGTTTTGTTCTTTAAAGGAAAATAAAATCAATCTAAATTTCTTTTATATTTGAGAATCATAAATCCTGCATGGATTGTGGTTAGTGGACCAGCTCGTTGACTATTTGGGGCCATAGGTTAGTTAGGCAGGGAGTATTTATGAGACAGGGTTTAAAGGACTTAGCTCAGTAATTCTTGGCCCAGGGCTGTTCTGGCTGAAGCTTTGGTTAGATGTTTTGGAGTTCTGTCTCATTTTAAAAAATACTTGTGACAGAGCAATTTTAAAAAATCTTCTGCATTAAAAATAATCTTCTAACCCTGCCTCCTCTACTCCCCTCCCCTAAAAAAATCCTCCCCACTAACCAGCTAAAAAAAATATATTTTAGTGTAATTGGCTGCACTGTATGTCTACTTCCACAGATTGCCTTTTTACATGAAACCAATATTTCCTAAAATATTCTGATTTTGGTTGGGGAAAGAAGGGATTGCTTTCTCAAAAAACTGAAGATAATGTTATATCCTGAGATTTCACAGTTACAGAGATTAGCTTGTAGAGACTTTATACATTATTGGTTGGTCAGGCTCTGGATGCAATTTATAATAGAAAAGTCCTCAACATAAGCACAGTTTAACAAGATGAACGGCGTAAACACCAAATGACTTAACCAATCATTTGGTCACTAACTTGATAAACTAACTTAAATTGATTGAAACCAGTATTATACAAGGCTGTATGTAAGGATACAAGACAAGCTTAAGATAGGCAGGGAATAGAGTGTTAGAGTCAGGAAGACCTGTATGTCCTTCTTCAGACATTTATTAGCTTTGTTATCCTGGGTAAATCACTTATTCTTTCTCCACCTGTTTCCTCAACTATAAGATGAAGGAAATAATAACACATACCTTGTAGGCAGGTTATGAGAATCAAATGAATTAACATATGCAAAACACTTGGTAAACTTTCAAGCAGTATATAAATGCTTGCTATTATTATTATAATTATTAAAATTTGGTTCTTACCCTCAACATAGTAATTATCTAGTGGAGGAAAAAAAATGATAAAACACAGAAATAATTACTGAACCAAGAAGAAAGCTAGTAATCAAATACTAAACTGTGTAGTGCAGATTGTGTGTATTATAGGATCTCAGAAAAGGGAGAGATTCAACCTAGGTTTCAATTCCAAGACTTTGTGGAGATGGGACTTACCAGAACTTTGACAGACAGGAGAACTGAGGTAGGTAGAGAACAAAAAGAGCCCATTCCTGGGAGCTAGAGGTTGGAGAGGAGCATGGAAAACAGAAACAAACATAAACAAAATTAAAGAGGTGAGATTGAGGATGTTATGTTCAAGGGACTGTAAGGCTTTGTTAACTCTCCCATCAAGAAGCAGCTTGGCATAGTGAATAAAGAGAGTTGAACTTAGAATCAGAAAGGCTCTTATGCATTTTTTTCTGACCATAGGCATTTCTGAACGTCTCTCTCTTTACCCAGGGGCAGCCAGGTGGCACAGTGGATAGAGTCCTGAGCCTGGAGTCAGGAAGACACCTTTTCCTGAGTTCACCTCTGGCCTCAGACACCTCCTAGCTTTGTGACCCTGGGTAAGTCACTTAACCTTATTTATTCTCAGTTTCCTCATCTGTACAATGAGCTGGAGAAGGAAATGGCAAACCACTTCAGTATATTTGCCAAGAAAACTCTGAATGGGGTCACTAAAAGTCAGACGGAGACTGTAACAATTGAACACCAACAACATTTCTTACCTATAGAAAAGGTACGGTCATATACATGCATTGCATATTAACTCACAAAGTTGTTGAGAGGTTCAAATTGAATCATGTGGGTAAATCCCTTTGTCATTGCAAAGCGCCAGGTCAACTCTTATCCTTTTGGGTTCAAATACTGCGGAACATCCTTTCCAATTTCAGAAGAACTGATTGGAATTTTGATGACCTTCATTACAACATTCCCACTTTTACTTGCCCCAACAGAGAAAATTCCTCAAGCAATCAAAGAGAACTAGGAGGGGTGAGAATATCAAATAATTGTCCATTAAGTGAGACCTTCCAAATGCTCTCTAAGTATAAGCATCTTAAGCTAAAACAATATCTCAAGACGAATGCACAGTGCTTAATGCATGAATGAAGTATAATAAATCTTAAATCATAACAAGAGCAGTCATAATAATAATCATCTTAAAAGCTCTTTGGCCCTGAGGGCTATTTGTTACTAGTTGCAAAACTTTTCTCTTTGCCTGTAATTAGGTGAAAACTTTTTTTCTTTTTTAGCATGCCATATTGTGGGCCAAGTATATCATTGAAGTAGGGAGGGATTGCTTTGCTGTTGACTTATTTTTTTAATGCATGGAAATGGAATTTCTATAGAATTAGACTGAACCAGACATTTTGCCTTTGTTTCTTAAGAGGTACCAATTAAGCTTTATTTAATGAGGCTCTCCAGTGTGGTGACTACATTCTTTTGCACCGTGTGCCACGACCCTTCCTTTTATTTTTGTTTCTTTCTCCTCTAGGTCCTGCATAAAGTTGAGAAGTAGATGAAAAGATTATGGGTCTAAATTAGGGATCCAAAGTTGGTAGATAGGTTTGGATAATCTTGAACTTGCTCCCTACCTTGGACTCCAGGGTGAAGTCTCTAAGGATATACCCCTTAAGAGTAAGGCACTTTCTCAGCCACCAATGTCTTCAGAAGATACGGCTGCATTTCTCTCCCTTTACCACGGGCAGTAATTACCATGGACAAAAGGACTCATACAAATTTGGAGGTAGATTGCTAGGCTTGGTCATTTATAGAAGCATATTGATTAGAATGTGATACTAATTTTGACACAGAATAGTGGAAAGGGCATTGGACCAAGAATCAAGAGACCTGGATTTTCAACCCATTCTCCTACTAACCGGTTATGTGACTTTATGCATATTACTTAATCTCTCTTTGCTTCATTTTCCTCATTTGTACATCTCTGGCATTGAACTAGATGGTATTTTTAAAAAGTCATTTTGAATTTAAATACAAAAAGATAACCCCCCCATTTCCATATATATATAAGCACAACATGCAAGAAGATTCAATATAAAATCATAAATCTCCATTTCACAGTTTAATTAAAAAAACAACTGTGTAATAGACATAGTTTTCAACACGACCCTGTTTTTCTGTGTTTCCTAAGTTTTCTTTTGTTCTCTGCTGTGCACTTTTATTTTTTCTTCCTCCCTCCCCACTCCGCGCTAGAGAAGGCTACCATTAGACAAAAAATGTGAATGTATGTGTGTGTATGTACACACATTTATGTGTATATTACATATATGTATATGTAAAATAATACTATATATGCTTCTATTTATCAGTTCTTCCTCTGGAAGTGAGTAGCATCCTCTTTCATAGGTCTTTGCACTTGATTTGAGTATTTATCATATTCAAAATAACTTAATCATTCCCAGTTGATCTTAGAGCAATATTGTTATTACTGTATACAACATTCTCTTGGTACTGCTCATTTCACTTTTCATTATTTCATCCAAATGTTTCCATGTTGAAATCAACCAGGTCATTGTTTCTTAACAGCACAGCGGTATTCCATCACAATCAT
>JAQQSW010003147.1:0-14764 GCA_028646575.1 Pseudocheirus occidentalis | reverse complement strand
TTATACTCAGTTTTGCTGGGTAGGTGACTCTTGGTTTTAATCCCAGCTCTCTTGCTCTCCGGAATATCATATTCCAGGCCCTTCGATCCCCCCCCCCCTTTACTTTATATAGATTAAATATAAAAGCAATGAGAGTCAAAATCTCTGGACTAATGCTTAGGCTGGCCCATTATGCAATACGAATAAATGGTGTCTTAACAGAAGGGAGATCAAGGGAGTCAGGAGAGAACCCTTTACTGGAGAAAAATGTTGACTTTGGGGAGTTAGGTTACCTGGACAGTTTTCCCTTTGTGTCTATATTTGTGTTTTGCTGGGTTAAATATCACCTTAGAGAAAAGTCTTGTACATTGGTTGGTACTGTGAGCTGCCTGAGGATTCAGGCACAGAAAAGGAAGCAGAAGAATCAGGAAATAATGATTTTGCACCCAAGGTCAATGACAGCTGTGTCTCTGACAATACTTTCTGAGCCCTTATTCTCTTATCCATCCCTAAGATTATAAGACCTTGGCAGTAGTCAACATGGGAAGAAGAACAACACTTATTACAGTTATAGTACCATTATTCTAAACATGTTTAGATTATTTACTTTTGGAATGCTTTGGAATGAACCTAGGGTCCATTTTGTAGAGTATTTTTAGTGATAGAAAGTCTTTATCTTTTGAGGGTGGTTCATATTGGAGAGGAACTAGCCAGAAATCACTGAGAGCCAAGTTTAGCAAATGAGGTAGTAGACCAAACTCATCTCACATCACTGATGTGATGAATTTCAGATCTGAAAGGGCTTTTGGAGTTCATTTAATTCAACCCCCTTATTTAAGAGATGGAGAAATAAGAACCCACAGAGAGGAAGTGACTCATCTATAATCACATAAGGAGTTTGTGCTAGAGTATGGCTTAGAACCCAGATTTACTGATTCTCACTACAGCGCTCTTTCCATTAAGCCAAGGAACAGAATTTTAGGTCAAAATGAGTTGTGACTATAAAGAAATCTGACTAATTTTGTTGTCTGGGTCACAAACTGGCCCTGAATATGGTTTCCAAATAGGGGCCCTGAAAACATTTTGAGCAATGGAAACATTAGGAGTGTTAAAAAAGACAACACTCTTTTGCATATATGATATCTACTATGCCTGATCAAAACCAAAGCTTATTATCTGGTAGCTTGGTGCATAGAAAGAACATTGAGTCTGGAGTCAAAGGACTAGGGTTCAAATCATACCTCTGTTACTTTTGAAATTTATTTGACCTTGGACAAACCACATAGTTTCTCTGGGCTCATTTTCCTCATTAGAACATGAAAGGGTTGGACTACATGGCAACTAAGTGGTGGAGTGGTTAGAGTGCTGGGGTTGGAGTCAGGAAGATCTGAGTTCAAATCTGAATTCTGATATTTGCTAGCTGTGTACTCTGGGCAAGTCACCCATCCCCCATTTGTATCATTTTTCTCATTTATATGAATGGGGATAAGAATGGCACCTAGTTCCCAGTTTTGTTGTGTGCATCAAATGAGATAATCATAAAGCCCTTAGTACGTGCTTGGCACATAGTATGAGCTATATAAGCGTTAGGTGATATTATCATTGTTATTATATTCCCTCTAAGGTCCTTTCTACTTCTAAATTTATGTTCCTAGGTACATTTTATTGTCCTAGGTGCAGGTGCAGTCTTTGGGGGTGGAGGAGAATGATTCAAGTAGTTAAAAAAAATGAAATCTTTTCTTATAACTTAACATTGAACATCAAAAGGACCAACTAAACTGAGTTGATAAGTTGAGTATTTATCATTTATACTTAAATTTATTTGAACATGTAAAGTATCACACAAATTTTTTTTTAAGTCACTTCTAAGTCCAATTCAGGTTTTTTTTTTCTTCACTTGTTAGTGTTAATTATTTCCATTTGGCCATAATGAACACAACCATGCTCATATCTGAGGATGATCTTATTTTCTAATACAAGTGGTAGAAATCTAAGGTTTTTATATGAATGTTTGGAAAAGGGTCTTTTGAGTTACTTATGGTCACTGAGGCTGGTGGCCTCGTATCTGGATTTATTACCATGTACACATTTAGACTGTGAGTTCTATAGCCAATAATAACAGAATTTTCCTTAGAACCATCCTATGAGACTATCAGTACAAGAATCATTATCTGTTTGATGAGGAAACTGAAGTTCAGAGAATTGATCATCAAAGGATTTCAAGTGGATAAGGACCTTTTACATTAGCTAACCCGAACCATCCACCTTCATTTTACAGGTAAGCAAACTGACCCATGGAGAGATGCTGGCTGGCATAGTGGATAGAGAGCCTGGCCAGGAGTCAAGAAAACTCATCTTTGTGAATTCAAATCAGGTCTCAGACATTTACTAGGTATGTGACCCTGGGTAAGTCACTTAACCCTGTTTGCCTCAGTTTCTTCCTCTGTAAAATGATCTGTAGTAGGAAATGGCAAACCACTCTAGTATATTGGCCAAGAAAACCCCAAATAGGGTCATGGAGAGTTGAACATGACTGGAATGACTGCACAACAACCCAGCATCTCACAGATAGTCAGTGGGGAAACTTGAACTGGAGATCTCCTGACTCCTAGGCCAAAGCTCTTTCTCCTGCACCATGTTGCTTCCAAAACCAATAAATACTTTAAGAAAATACAAGCTTGAGGAAAAAAAAAGAAAAGGAATACACTTACCAGTGTTTTAAAGAAACTCATGACGGAATTATTGTTCTCTGCTATATTTACAGTCTGGGGATTCTCCTGCACGATTTCAGATTTTTCTGTATCTTCAGGGACTGAGGAATTGACACCCCCTGGGTTTTCCTGTTCAATCTTTTCCTTGCTGTCAACTATGTCCTAAAAGCAAGCAGAGTTTTCACAGTTTGGGCTTGTTGAAAGTGTACAGGAATAGCAAAGCATTATTTGTCATTTGCATCCCTTGGCCCTTTGCACACCCAAATTCCAGCCATACTTATTCTGCCTACATATATAGAACAATCAAGGTCTTTACAGGATTCACTCTCCCCTCCCCCTTCCTCAAGTTTTAATATATTCAGCATTTGCTTTTGGTTGGAAGCTTATTGTTTTGAGCCACCAGAGTACAACAAACACAACAGTTCAAGTTGCTTTCGAAACAAAAACTCTTTTCTATTAATTCTGCACAGCGGTTGTGAAACCCAGCAGGAATAGGGTGGCAGTGGTTTTAATCTTCATAGCCTCTGCCTAAATTCTTTGTACCTAGCCACAGAGACACCTCTGATTGACCCGCTGCAATTTCCATGCTAAGTTTTAATATTAAGAAAAGACAGAATTACATTTTCAAATATCTCTGTGCTCTAGAATTTTCGGGGTTTATCATCGTCATAAGGAAGGATGGATGTGACAATGAAAACCTTTCTCTCTGACATCTCGTCTAGAAGGATCCAGGTCATATGTTTGTTTGTGTGCCAGCCCTTAGCTCAACACATACTGTGTCACACACAGGTACATGATAAAAGTTTAACCAAGGAATAAATGAAGGGGAAGGATAATCATTTATCTACTTTTCTTGGAAGGATCATCTTTCTTTGTAGCCTTAGGGGCCGTGGTAAAACTGACATAAAGAGCTGTAATAGGCAGAAAGCCAGTGTTCAGGAAATGTATTGATCAGTTGGTTGGCAATTGGTGGGTTCCCAGAATCTGCGATTGCCCATGCTTTGGTCAGCTGTGGCCAGAATTCAAACAAAACATCTAAGTTTGCCCTCTAGGAACGGTTTGAAAGTTGAGGTCCTTTCTTGGGTGTTTGTGTTTCCTAGGCAGTGCAATGCATTTTGTGTGGCCTGTCACAAAGTAAAAACCTGTGGGTCACGAAGAACAGAACTTTCTGGCATGAAAATACACATAAAGAGGTAAAGAGTAGATCTATGATTGCATTGGCATAAGGAGCTCTTGGATAAGGAAGTTCCTTCTTCCAGTGTAGTTTGGCATCTTCTTTGTGTTCTATAATCTTAGAGAGTTCTCTAGAGCACTGAGAGGTTAAGTGCCTTGCCTAGAGTCCCATAGCCAGTGTGTGTCCAAGGCAGGACTTGAACCCTGGTCTTCCTGGCTCCAGGGTCATCTCTCTGCTCACTGAGATGTGATGTCTCTTATGTACTTTTATGTAAAGACATATTTCAAAATGCCCCCTCTTTGTACTCCATTGTATGCTATTCTCTAGGCAGCTGTCAGTTTTTTTTTTGGAGGCAATTGGAATTGACTTGCCCTGGGTCACATAGCTAGTAAGTCTCTGAGGCCAGATTTGAACACAGGTCCTCCTGACTCTAGGGTTGGTGCTCTATCCACTGCACCACTTAACTGGCCCAGCTATCCATTTTGGATCCCTTTCCCCTTCCCTTTATAATCACATTTCCTTCCTTAGGACTGGGCATCATTGAGAACATTTGAGCAGAGCAGTCATGGGCAAAACTGTTCCAACCTTACAAAGTGGGTGCAGGATTTGTCTTTTTTGTTCCTTACATGGTACTTGTCTTATCCAGGGACAATGATCATCCGCTTTGTGGTTCCAAACAAGATGCCCTTGGGAAGTGGCTGTCTTAATGGGAGCTGTGTAAAAATTCTGTGGCTGAGGTAGGATTATTTCAATAATCCAGAACTTGCTGTGGTTGTCTCCTATCTGTTCTCCTGCCTTTTCCTTGACCTTTGGTTCTTGTGAGTATCTTGGTTCCTTAGTAACTGTCCAGAGTTTTCCCCACCTGCCTTCTCATATGACTCTGAAGCATGATAGTGGGCAGTGTGCTGCTCTAGGAGTCAGTGGACTTGTGCTCCCATTGACTTCCTGACCATTTCTACTTCTGTGACTTTGGGCAAGTCTCTACACCTCTTGAACCTTCATCTTGTACTCTGTACTTGTAGTCTGTCTTACACTACTTATTACTTGATTGTATTCTTTGATACTTTAGGAATATAGGATTTTATCAGCGTAGGTTTCTCTCAACTCTTGATTGAGATCACAACCCTCCAATGCCACCATAGACAGTCTTCATAGCGACCAGGATTCCTCAAAATTCATCATCTGGTGATCAGATCTCTGGTACTGACTCTTGCCAAATTTAATTAGGCTGGTCCTCGGCTAAGAGACACATTATCCATGACCAAATCTGAACTAGATGACTTCCAGTTTATTAGACTATGTCACAGACTACACTCATCTGGGCTAGCCACTGCAAACCACTAGTTACCTGTATGCCACAATTGGTCGTTGGTAAGTTTTAGGGGATAGTTTGATTGTACACCATTATTTATTTCAAAAAATTATTTTCATTTTGGACTTCACAAACCAAGTAAAATGAGCATTTCTATTTACAAGGTAAAACAGAAAGAAATGATGGTACATCAGACTGAGAATCTCTACCATCTCCATTCAGCCCATTTTTTCTTTCAGGTATATAAGAAATTCAATATGTAATCTTCAAGTTGTCTTCTTTGTCTGTATTTCCTTCTGGCTTTCCTTCTATTCTTTTGTGTACACTTAAATTTTTTTCCTGTAGTTCTCTTCTTTCTCTCTCTCTCTCTCTCTCTCTCTCTCTCTCTCTCTCTCTCTCTCTCTCTCCCTCCCTCCCTTTCTCTTTTGTCCTTCCTTCCTCCCTCCCTCCCTCCTCTATCCTTCCCTTCCTCCCTTCCTTCCCTCTTTTCTTCCTTCCTTCTCCTTTCCCACCTCCATGCCCCTAAACTAAAAAAAGAATAGCCTTGTGACAAATATATATCCTTAAAGCAAAACAAATCCCCACATTGGCTGTATGCAAAAATTATGCCATTGTTTATAACTTTTTTTTATTGCCTTATATATGTTAGTCTTATTTCTCCAAATAGATTATAAGATCCTTAAGGGAAAGAAACATGACTCATATTTTTATGTACCTTCAAAGTGCTTAGCATGATTTTGAGCACTTTATTCATTTCAGCTGAGTGTGAATGTTTTCATGAAAATATTGTCTACACAGTCTAGAGAATAATATCTTACACTTATATAGTAGCTAGAGGTTAGCAAAGCACTTCATATGCATTAGCTCGTTTGTTTTTCCTAATAACCATCTGAAGTGAGTTTTGTTATTGTGGTTGCTGAATCATTTTTCAGTCTTGTCCAACTCTTTGTGATCCAATTTGAGGTGTTCTCAGCAAAAACACTGGAGTGGCTTGCCATTTCCTTCTCCAGTTCATTTTACAGATGAGGAAACTGAGGCAAACAGGGTTACATGACTTACTCAGCTAGTAAGTATACGAGGCTGGATTTGAACTCACAAAGAGGAGTCGTCCTGACTTCAGGCCCTATATCATATCCAATGTATCCCTAGCTGCCATGGGTGTTATCATCCCCATTTTTACAGATGAGGGAACTGAGATTCAGAAAACTTCACACAGTAATTGAGACAGGATTGAACCCTAGGTTGTTCTTAATTGCCCCAAATTCAACTTGCTCACTATTAAGTGATGTTAGGTGTCAATGAAAGAAGGGACAGTTCCTCTTATAATGGAAAGAACTCCAGGTTTGGAGTCAGGATATTTTAAATTAATATTCTGGCTCTGTAGTTTTTAGAAGTCTTTCTTAGCTACTTTCAATTCACTTAGCTTTTTATTAAAGAACAAGGGCCTGTGTCCAAAGCATGAGGCTCTGGGACTCTGCACTGTCTCTTTTACAACCTTGAATTCCTTCACTGGAAGGTGCCCTGTTTTCTAAGAAATGATGTGGTCAGCAACCAAAGGAATAAATTATTCCAGAGTTGTAGCTGTCCCTGTTAGAAAATTTCTGATTATAAGTGAAGTATAAAAATTGTGTTGTAGAGAGTTCATTCAAGACACTTACAAACTTCACTTCTAAGAGACTAATGCGAAATGATTAGCATTAAAAATGATAATCTCTTGGGTCACATCAACTACATGGACTAAAAGTTGAAAGTTAATATGATAATTTTCCTTCTTCAATGCTTTTGGAAACAAAGGTAATTTTTGTTATGGTTTTACAACATTTTCTTTGTACTTATCATAGAGGTTTATATGCTGTCCCTGAAAAGGTTAGCCTTGAATATATTTAGAATTTCATTCTAGGAAGCGCTCCAACACTAAAAAATGTATTGTGAGCAGGAACGATTACAAAGCAACATCTTTTCCTCAGAAGACTTTTAAAGAATAGACACCCATAAATACTAGAATGGGCAGTGAGGTGTTGCAGTGGACACAGCACTGGTCTGGGAATCAGGAATTCAGGCTCAGACACTTACCAGTTGTGTGACCCTGGGCAAGTCACCTAACCCTGTTTGCTTCAGTTTCCTTATTGTAAAATGATCTGGAGATGGAAATGGCAAACCACTTCAAGTACCTTTGTGAAGAAAACTTCAAATAGGGTCATGACGAGTTTAACACAACTGAAATAACCAAACGACAACAACAAATTCTAGAATCCTAGGCTCTTGGACCTAGCACAAGTGTGACTGTGTGTCATTCCCCCCTCGACCCCTTCCCCACCTCAGTAAACTCCAGTGGTTCTCTATTAGCTCCAACATCAAACAGCAATCCTCTAACTAAAGCTCTTCGTATCTTGTCTCCTTCCTACCTTTCTTTTCCTCTTATACTTACTTTAGTCTCCTCCATGTACTCTGGAATCCAGCAACACTAACCTTGCTGTTACTCAAATACAGCAATGCAGCAGCTCATCACACTGTGCTCTGTAGTTTTTCCACTGGCTCTCTGCCATACTGGAACACTGGCCCTCCTCACCTGAACCTTCAGGCTTACTTTGAGACTCAAATCCAAGCCAGTTTCTATAAAAGTTCTTTCCTGCCTCTCTTCCCTCCTGCCAACCCCAGCACCTTTCCTCTGAGATTGCTATTCTGCTCTGTATAGCATGATTTGTTTTTTCAGACAATGAAGGTTAAGTGACTTGCCCAGGGTCACACAGATAATAAGTATCTGATATCAAATTTGAATCTGGGGCTTCCTGACTCCAGGACTGGAATTCTATCCATTGTACCATCTTGCATGTTGCCTTCTCAATCCAAAATGTGAGGTCCTTGAGGACTGTGTTTACGTCTTTCTTTGTCTTCTCAGGTCTTTGCATGGTTCCTGGCAATACTTATTGACTGACCTACTAGCTGGCTTGCTGGAAGGGACCAGGGAGATCAGTCATGAGTCCAACCCCACACGCATTGATTGGATTCAATTAGAAAAACATTTAAGGACTTACTTTGTACCCAAGTTAAGGCTAGATACTGAGGATGCAATTATAGAAAGAAAACCAGTCCCTGCCCTCAAGAAACTTACACAGATGAGTAAATACAAAATCAACACAAAGTAATTTGGTTGGGGGTGGGGCAACACTAACAACGGGAAATTTCAGTGAGTGCAGGATCTGAGTTTCAGGTATTGGCACAAATTCTACCTGAGCAAATTGCAACCATTCCAGGCCTTAGTAAATACTTTCAGGCATTGCTGTGGTACTAAAGAATTAATTATCTAGCATCAAGTTTCAGTTCAGCTTCAGACACTTAATAGTTGTGTGACCCTTGAATAACTTAATCTGCCTCAGTTTCCTCATGTGTTAAATGGGGATAATAATAAATTAGCACCCAACTCAAAGGGTTGTTCTTTGTATAAAACAAGATGATACTTTTAGAGGACTTTGCAAACCTTAAAACACTATAAAAATGCTGTGTGTTATTAGCTATTATTGTTCTGATTCTGGGCCCTGCTCTACTCAGCAAGGCCAATTCTTGGGTAGCTAGGTCATGAAGTAGATAGAGGGCTGGGCCTGGAGTCAGGAATCCTCATCTTTCTGAGTTCAAATCTGGCCTCAGACCCTTACTTAGCTATGTGACCCTGGGCAAGTCACTTAACGCTGTCTGCCTCAGTTTCCTCATCTGTAAAATGATCTGGAGAAGGAAATGGCAAATCACTCCAGAATCTTTGCTAAGAAAAACCCAAATGGGATCACAAAGAGACATTATTACACAACAACAACAACATGGTTCTGCTACTGGGCCCTTCTCTAGGCTGATTCTTGATACATTGAGTCTCATTTGAATACTTCCATGACAACAACAACAATAACTAACATTTCTGTGGCACTTCCCATGTTGCAGCCACCATACTAAGAGTTTCTACAATTATAATCCCATATGATCCTCACAACAGTCCTGGGAGGTAGGCCCTATTATTATCCCTATTTTATTGAGGCAAGCAGAAGTTAAGTGACTCCCTCAGAATCACACAGCTAGTAAGTGTTTTAGGCCAGATTTGAAGAAAAGTCTTCCTGATTCCAGGCCCAGCATAAAAAAAAACATCTATCCATTGTGACATCTTATCTACCCCTGTGATTTTTCACTCTTCTGAACTCTTAAGAGAGAAATGGGGCCTCGATAGGTGGTGAAATACAGAAACCTTAGGGTTCTGTGTATGCCTAGACATTAATATTGACTTTAACATAAGAGAAAAAGGCTAAATTACATAAGCATATTTTGATCAAAGATTGTGGAAAGGGATCGGCATGGGGATGGAGTTTTATATTCAAGGACGAGTGAGAGGTACCAAAGTGTTTATTTTCTAAATTAAACATGATAGAAAAGTATGCTTTTCTCATTGATTTTGACCAGACTTAACGATTTCATTGGTGTGATCTTGGTAAGGAAACTCCCTCCACTGGTACATATCTGTAACTACTCTGCAGTTTATAATTTTTTAAGAATTGCCTGGGGCCACCGAGAGATTAAATGACTTGTCACTGAGCCAGTTTATATCAGAAGCTAGACTTGAATTCAAGTGTTCATAACTCAGAGATCAGTTTTCTATCCAGTTCTCCATGCCGTCCCTCACATTAAAACAAAACAAAACAAAAAACCCCTTTACATTTGCATGTATAATCTTTAATCCCATTGTGATTATTTCAATAATGGATTCTATTTTTTAAAAAATCTAAGAGTTTTGAATGAAAAAATGTGCTAATTGTTTTTTTAATTAACTATAATTATGAAACCTAGCAACCATGAGGTCATAACCAAGGCATCATTGGTCATTTGGTGGTAGTGTATCCTAATTGCAGGCCAAATACCTAAGATTAAATAAACATCCTCTTGAATGCTCAGTATATGAACCTAAACCAACACAATAAAGGGTGTGTCACACCCCTAACACAGATAGCTTTGGTAGTGGAAGCTAATCCAACTCAGTCCTTACTTTTCATCCTGAGAAGAAACATTTCATTGAGTTGTTTTTTTTCCCTCATCAAGTATGTCCCTAATTTTCCTCTCATTAAGAGCACCCCCAATTATATCCTTGGCCAGCCTGAGGATCTCACAGGTTTAAGGAGTCACAAAGTCAGGGGACCTGTGGTATCTATGAAAGGAAATCTGTTTCCTTGAGCTTTTTGTTCACTGACATTTTATAACCTTCCATCTGGAAATTGGGGTAAAGCATTCTCACCTTTACAAAGCAAGCTTTGCATATCCAGAGATGAATGAAGAGGAATGAGTCCTTTGACATATTAAAGTAAAATATGAAGGATGGCATTAGATGTAGGTATGTTTGTGAAACAAGCAAAAATGCCCAGGTCCTATTAACACTGCTAACTATGACCCTCTAAGTCAGAAGGAAACCACTTTTTCCTTCTCCCAGGACTTTGAAATGTCCAAATCTTTACTAAATTCCTGACATTTTTCTTTCTATATGAAGTCCCAAAGCATCTGTGTTGCAGCCAGCTGACCTTACTTATACTTCGTAAGGCTGAAAAGTAAATAGGAGGATATTTTGTTCTCTCATGAATATTTTCATTATGCATATTCATTAGTGCATACATTTTCATTAATGAATGAATTTCAAAAATTTGTATTTGTTGCATTTTTAGACTATATTTCCATTGTGAAATATTTACTTTTGTTTTGAGATTCTAGAACTGAAAACAATCTTGATGATCGACATTATTATTAAAATTCAATATTATATCAAAGACATAGCTCCCTTATTTTGTAGGTAAAGAGAATGGGAAGTGATTTGACCAAGGCTGCCCAGGTGGAAAGTAGCAGAGTTGGAATTTCAAGCCAGTCAATCAATCAAGAAAGATGGATTAATTGCCTGCTATGTGCCTGGCAGTGTGATAGATACTGAGGAGAAAAAATAAAACAGCCCCTGCCTTCAAGGAAGTTATATTCTATAGGGAATATATATTCTATATATGCTACACATATACACACTATAATTCTATATATATTATAGGGAATGTATTCTACAGGATGTCCCTAAAGTCTGGACACATAGGAAATCTCATTATACACATTTTCAAGACTTGAAAAGAATAAAATTTTCAACCACATTTTATTTAATTATCATAAATGAGATCTCATAGGAAGACATAGAAAGACATAGGAGACACACAGGAAATCCCATTAATTAATTAAATTAAATTAATCTTGTTAATATGGAAAATAGTTCCCAATAGCTAATGAAAGTTTTTATTCCATATATGAAATTATCTTGGCTAAAATGTATGTTAATAAAATCAAATGTATAGACTAGGTGATACTGTGGATAGAGTGCTGGGTCTAGAGTCAGGAAGACCTGAGTTCAAACCCAGCCGGAAACACTCTTTAGCTGTGTTACCCTAGGCAAATCACTTAACCCCTATTTGCCTTTCACCTCAGTTTTCTTCTCTGTAAAATGGGAAAAATAATGGCATCTCTATCCCAGGGTTGTTGTGAAGATCAATTGAGATAATAAATATGAAGCACTTCTCACCGTGCCTGGCACAGAGTAAGCCATGAGTAACTCTTAACTATTTATTATTATTATGATTAGAAACACACATTTGAGTAAATATAACATAGTCAATAAATACAAAGTAATTGAGGAGGGAAGGCTTGAGCAGTTGTGGGAACTGTATTTTTTTCTTTTTAAAGAAGAGCCCATGTAGAATATGGGACTTGAGCTGACCTGAGGAGAAATTTTCCAAAAAGGTAAATTGACAAGGGAATGGATTTCATGCCTGGGGAGTTGCCTATGCAAAGGCATGGAGAGAGGGGTGGAATGTTGCATATGAGGAGCAACAAGTATGCCAGTTTGGGGGGAATGCGCTGTTCATGAAGGAGAGCAATGAATCAATGCTTGGAAAGGTAAACTGAATCTAGATTGTGAAGGATGCTGAATGCTGAACAGAGGCAATAGGGAACCACTAATTATCTTGAATAGGGGAATGATGTGGTCAAACAGAGCCTGTTGGTAAGTTGTTTTTCAGTTGTGTCTGACTTTATGACCTCATTTGGTCCTTTCTTGGCAAAGTCACTAGAATGGTTTGCCACTCTAGTGGCAGCTCATTTTACAGATAAGTAACTGAGGCAAACAGGGTTAAGTGACTTGGCCAGGGTCACACAGCTGGTAAGCATCTAATGCCAGGTTTGAACTCAAGAAAATGGGTCTTCCTGACTCCAGGCCTACCATTCTATCCATTGTTACACCTTAGTAGTCTCAAAACAGAGCCTGGAAGATAGTAAATGATTAATGTATTTTCCTTCCTCCCTCTTTCCCTTCTTCTCTTTTCTTTCTCCTCTTTTTTCCCTCTCTCCCTTCTTTACTTTCCTCTTTCCTCCTTCCCTCTATCCCTTCTTCTCTTCATTCTTTTCTATGCAGTAGTCCATGCAAGAGATCCTGAATTATTGTGGTTATGTTGTAAATAGAGAAAAGGGAACATATGTGAGAGATGATGTGGAGGTGGAGTCATTAAGATTTAGAAATGGTATGAGAGGTGGGAGAGAGTGAGGAATAAAAGATGACACTGAATTTGGGAAGCTAGGTGACTAGAAGGAAGACAGAGAAGTTAGGAAGAGGTGTGGGTTTGGAGGGTAGTCCTGTTTTGGGCATCAATCAATCAATCAATCAATCAATAGTAATTAAACATCTACTATATACCAGGCAGCTGGATGATGAATGGGCCAGCTAGATGGTACAGTGGATAGTGGCCTTGAAGTCAGGAAAACCTATCTTTTTTACTTCAAATCTAGCCTTGGATACTTATGAGCTATGTGACCCTGGGGAAGTCTTAACTCTGCCTCAGTGTCTTAATCTGTAAGATAAGCTGGAGAAGGAAGCTTCAAACCATGCCAGTATCTTTGCCAAGAAAATCCCAAATAGGACCATGAAGTATTAGACATGACTACCAGGCACTGGTGGGAGTGATCCAAGGCTGAGGCTTGACTGGGCATAATTGGTGATATGCTAAGAGGGTTAGGAAATTAGGAGAGGGGAAAATGTAAAGCTGAATTGGCTTGCCAAGGGGTCAAGACGGGGAAAAGAAGAGAATGGTTAGTGCAAGAGAGATACCTGGGGAGAGAGTTAAAGAGTAAAGATATTGGAGGTCATGGTGTGGATGAAGAATAGGGTTTTGTAAGGGAAGGCAGAGGAAGAGGTGAAAACTCAATAGATTATGGTCAGATAAGGGGATTTCAGAATTCTTGAACATAGAGGTAGTATATTTGTAGGTGATCAAGGATATGATCATTTTTGTAAGTGGCTCAGATAGGGTAGAGGAGTAGCTTATGGAAAGTGAGTGGGCTGTTCCTGACAGGTTGAGCTTGAGATGCTTACCCAGGGCATTCAGTAGGAAATACCTAGTATGTGGTGATAAGGGACCAGAATTCAGGGAATGGTCTAGGGTTAGGTAAATAGAACTAGAAATCAACATGTATTCTCAAAAAAGTAGGGAATTTTTTTGGAGGAGACCAGATATATGAAGGAATTAGATAATGAAAGAGGGCAGTATACGATAAACAATGAAACTGAGAGAATGTATGGTGACAGCGGAAAGGTGGCTGGAATTGGAATAAGGATAACTGAATCCGAGCTACAGTTTTTATACCATGCAATCAGAGGCATGTTACTTCACTCAGAAGAATGTAAATTCCTTGGCAAGCAGGCTCTCTTTCTTTCCCTCCCTCCTCTCCATTATCTCTCTCTCTGTGTCTATCTTTGTCTCCTCCTCCTCAGGTATTGAATTCAAGTCTTCTTAACTTAAAGAACAGTTCTTTATGCTGCCTTTCATGCTTTTCCTTTTCTCCTCCTCTCCTCTCCTCTCCTCTCCTCTCCTCTCCTCTCCTCTCCTCTCCTCTCCTCTCCTCTCCTCTCCTCTCCTCTCCTCTCCTCTCCTCTCCTCTCCTCTCCCCTCCCCTCCCCTCCCCTCCTGTCCTCTCCCCTCCTCTCCCCTCCCCTCCCCTCCCCTCTCCTCTCCTCTGCTCTCCTCTTCTCTCCTCTCCTCTCCTCTCCTTTCCTTCCTTTGTTTGTTTCTTTCTTTCCTATACATATATATTTGTTGTTTCCCTCAATAGATGGTAAGCTCCTTGAAGGTAGGACTCTTCTGCCTTCAAATCTCACATTCCCTACTCTAGCACAGTTCCAGTACTAGTAATGGCAGGTAAGGGGGCGGAGCCAAGATGGCTGCATAGAAGCAGCAAAGCACCACAGCTCCCACACAAACACGCTAAAAACTCATAAAATGGGATGCTAAACAGATTTTCAAGCTCCAAAACTCTCCAAAAGACAGAAAGCACATCTGTTGCTACAGGCAGTGCAGCAGGCGGGGCTCTTCACAGCAGTCTGGGACCCTGGGCCGAAACCCCAGCCCGGTCAAGCCCTGGGGCATCGGGCGGAACCGGGGCTATAGGAGAGCTGATCGGCTGCACTGGAGGCACAGTTACCACATCTATCAGGCCAGAAGAAAAAAAGGCTAAGAGAAAGGTCAGTGGATTTTGCTAACTGGGGAG
>JAQQSW010003146.1:0-14764 GCA_028646575.1 Pseudocheirus occidentalis | reverse complement strand
TCTTTAGATATTCATGAAACCATTGAGAGCATCCACCCAACAAGATTATACTCTCCTTGTATATCAGCCTAATGACCTTTGTAGAACTGGGGAGCTAATGTGGCCAAGGACCCTGAAAGTCTTGGCCTACAACATCCCTCCACCACCATCCCGATCAGTGTTTACACTGATGATAGTCACTGAATATATGTTCTTTTCAGCTTCTTCTCAGGGAACTGTGTGAAAAGATCCATTCAGGCCATTTCTTGCTGTGAAATTGCCCTCTTCAGGATGACATTATTGATGGGCATCTGAGCCCCATGTGCTGATCATGGTCAGCCAACCTTTACCATTTACTTTGTATACACAGGTCCCGGTAGTAGGGAATATAAGAAATAGACGAAGAAAAAGAAAACAGAATGAGAGCTTGCATTTATCTAATTCTTTGCTCCCAACAACTGATTTCATCCTCATATCAACATCATTTAGTACAGTATTATGGTCCACATTATATAATGAGGTAGCAAGATCAGAAAGATTAAATGAATGAGTCATGGGATCATAGATATGGAGTTGGATGAAACCTTAGAAGTCATCTAGTTAAGTTTCTTCATTTCACAGATTTTTAAAAAATGAAGCTTAGAAAGGTTAAGGGCCTTACTCCAAGGTCATATAGATAATAAGCGCCACAGTCAGAAAGAGAACCCAGATTATAGAAGATCACAGAATTTCAGAGGGCTTATTTTAAGTTTTTTATTGGCTTTTTAATTTGTTTAATGTATGTTCAGTTCATTAATCCTTATCTTTTCTATTTTGCTAATGTCTTTTTTTAGGGATATATTTATCTTCCCTCAGGACAGCTTTAGCTGCATCCCAGAAATGTTGATGTGTTGCTTTATCACTATTGATGTCTTTAACACAGTTCTTAATTGTCTATGATTTTTCTTTGGCCTACTCATTTTTTAAGATCTCATTGTTTTCTCCATTTGTGTTTCCTAAACTAATTGCTGTTTGTATTGTATTGTGGTCTATAAAGCATGAATTTACTATTTCTGCCTTTTTATAGTTTTTGCAATTTTTCTATACCCTACTACGTGGTCAATTTTTAATAAAAGGTCCATTTGGCACTAAGAAATATGTATGTTCTTTAGTAGTATCATTTAAAAGACACCAAAAATCTTTTAGCTCTAGTTTTATCTCAATTTGTTCAATTTTAAAATTTACATTTTATCTTTCTGTTAGATTGGTCAAAGACCAAAAGGGATATTAAAGTGTCCTGTTATAATTTCATTGCTCTTTGTATCTTCCTTTAATTTGGCTAATTTTTTTCTATATGAATTTAGATGCTGAGGTGTTTACATCCTATCAGTTTAATATTGATATTGGTTTGTTAGCCATGGGTTCCTTTCAGGATAATGAAATTTCCTTGCTAATTTCTTTATATGTTGCGATGTTTTAAAAAAAAATTGCTCCATTAGAGAGTATGATTGCAATAAATTTTTTTTAAGATTCACTTGATGCATAGTTAAATTTGTTCCAGTTTCCCATTTTTATTATTTATGTATTTTTGCTTTCTATGAACATTTCTCATAAGGAACAGATTGTGGAGTTTTGTTTTCTTACCCAGTCTGACACTCTTTTTTATCTTATTAGATTGTTCAATTTATTCACATTTAAATTTATGAGAATTAGTTTTATATTTTCCTCCTTTTGTGTCCAATATTTTTTTCTGAATTAGAATTTTCCTTAAATTTTTCTTCCCTTGTAAAAACTGTACTTTGTTCTTCAGTTATTTTTGCTTAATCTATTTTGAAACAACCCTATCCCCATTAGCTCTCTTCCCCTTACTTTTCAAGACCTTTCCACTACCGCATCATCCCTTTCCCTATTTTTGGAAATGCTTAACCTATTCATCTTTTACTTTCTTTATATGATATGGTTCTCTAACCCTTCCACCCTTTTGTTTCTTAGTTAACAAGTCAAATGAAACCCTCCTTTCTCACTTTCATGTACTTTTGTTTAAGTTATATTTTTTCATTTCCTACATCTTTTTCTAAAGAAGGATTTCCCCTCCTTTTTCTCTACATTAATTCTGATTCCACTCTTTCTTTCTAGAATTTGATTCTTTCATTCTTAGTCCTTATACTAATTTGTTATTTCTTTAGTTTCTATTTTCCTCAGAGAAAGGTACCTATTTGGAGTTTTATTGTATTGGAAACTAACTTCTCCCCCCTTTTGTTGGTTGTTCTTTAGAAAAAGATGTAGAAAATGAAAATGACATAAAGTATTGATTTCTTTTCCTTTGTCTTGCAATATTTATTCAGAGATGTTGAGATTCATTTAGATGATATTGATGCCACATTGCTTTCTGCTATAAGCATGCTCTCAGTTGGTCTTTCTGCTTTTCTTAATATTTTTAACTGATTTTTCTTCTTCCTGAGATTTCTATTAATTTTAGTATTTTTCTCTCCTTTGTCATATATTCCCCTATTACTCTCTGACTGTTCCCCCTTTGATAGTTGGTTCCCCAGAGTCCTGGATATCAACTTTTTCCCACACAAAGAAATTCTTTTTTTTATCTTTTCCTTCAATTTTGGTCAAGCCAAACACACACACATGCTGATGCCCTGTTGCTGTTTATTCCTTTCCCCTCATTATCTGGTTCAGAACTACCATAGCATAACAAGGGTACTATCACCCCCAAGAAAAGCATGTTTTTGCTTTCTAGTTCTTGTAACTCTGCCACAGGAGACATGGAGCTAATTGAGGCATGGCTAGCCTTTGACCAAAGGTGGTAGAGAGGGCAAGAAGCTGAAAGGAAAAAAACTGTTGAATGGATCCCAAAGCCTAAACTGTGGGTTGTGCTGTGCTGCCCTACTAGAACCTGGGAACTGGAGTTGGAGAGAGTGCTGAAGGAGTATTTTAGAAACTGATCTTCTCTGCTATTAATCCATTTGTTACCTCCATAGGGTTCTTTCTATGTTGGACCATGGAGACAGCTTGTCCATAATTCTTATAGTGAAGAGGTTTTAGGGACCATGAGGATTGGAGAAAATATCTAATCCTCCATTTGTTTACCACGTGACCTACGTTAAGCCATTATCTACCATTGATATATGAATTATCCAGTTATTCTCAGTTGAAGAAGGAAAGGGAAAGATAATGGAATGGGACACAGGAAAGATGTTTTGATAAGGGAAAAGAGAAATAATTCTGGCATATACTATGGGACTTGACTCAACACAAAATTTAAAAGACATACACAGCTAGAGACAGTGAGAAGATTCTGGAGGCTTACAGGGAGAAAAATGAAAGAAAAACATGTGAAATCATCACAAAGGAAAAACTTTACCTACTTTACAAGGTTACTTTCATAAACCTATGATCTCCTTGTTAACAAAATGAAAAGATATGAATGAGTTAATAACATAAATATACGCATTAAGAACTGATTCACCAGGTCTATAGACTATCATAATTTTTCTCAGACTATTATGTATCTCTGAATAAGATGTTTCAGAAGGATTTTGAAAAGCTGAAGATTCTCCAGAAGAAAGTGATGAGAGGGGCGGCTAGGTGGCGCAGTGAATAGAGCACCGGCCCTGGAGTCAGGAGGACCTGAGTTCAAATCCGGCCTCAGACACTTAACACAAAAACTAGCCGTGTGACCTTGGGCAAGTCACTTAATTCCAACTGCCCTCCAAAAAGCAAAAAAAAAAAGTGATGAGGATTGGTCTTGCCTTCAAGATCACACTATACACGGACTAGTTGAAGGAATGTGGATTGGTTAGCCTGAAGAAAGGAAGACACACGAGAGAAATTATAATTAGACCTCATACAGCTAAAAAGAATAATTATCTTATATAAATGAGGTGTGAGAGAAATTAGATGGGTGAGGAAGACTGTTAGTTCTGGAAATGTATTTTCACTGGGAATGGCTTCAAAAGAGAACAATACATACATATCTAGAAGAGTACACAAATCTTCTAAATTCAGAAATAAACAAAACACTAAGAGGATATGGAGGGGGAAGAGGATAATGAAGGGAATCTCTGGAGGGGAAGGGGGAAGGAATAGGTTAAAGGGAGATATAGAAGGGTATTTAATGGGAATGGAAGGATAAGGGAGGGATCCTTGGAGGGGCAGTAGATTAAATAACGGGAGGGTGAGGTAGTAAGTAAAAGTAGAGGAGTCAGGAGTCAGGATAGGAAATAAGAGATATGCATAAACATAAAATAAAGATTCAGAGTAAAATTTTTTAGGGAAAAAAGTAGCAGGGGTAGTAATCATGATCTTGGACAAAGTCAAGGCTATTACAGATTCAATCAAATAAACAAAAAGAGAAACTACACTATGTGTCAGACATTTTATCAATGCTGTTTTGAAACAACCAGACAGTATAAGTTGGGAATATTGCTGTGGTGTAGGAATGATAAGTTGGTGGTCTTAGAAAAATATGGAAATATTTGGACTTAAGGAAGAAAGAGGTTATCCACCCTCAGAGAAACAGAAGATAAATAAGTAAAGTACCATCTGACATAAATGTATATGTGTATATATATATATATATGTTTGTATATGACTATGATTATCAATATCTAAGTATATATATATATGTAAGTGTATGTACGTACAGGTTTATGTGTTTAAGTATATATGTGTCTGCCTTTGTGTGTATATGTCTATATATTTATATATGCACATGTATGCATATACATACATGGACACCCATGTGTGTGTTCATGTATCTGTGTGTTTATTTATATCCCCTAGCTTAATTGTAGCCTGCAGGGGAGGAGACAGGGAGAAAAAAAAAAGTAAAAAGTGCACAGCACAGAAAAAAACTTTTAAGGAAGTAAAGATGGACAGCTCTGACCACAGTGAATAGTATTTATTATATAGGTTTTCTTGAAATGGAAATTTATTGCTGTATATTTTGAATCCTCTCTCACATTCTCCTGTGTCCATGGCCAGTCTTTTTTTTTCCTTTTCTGATTTTGTATTATTTTAGTTTTAGCATTTAAATTTGTTTCTTTTTTCTTTTCTTATTTTGTATTTAATTTTGTATTTCTATTTACAAATAAAAAAATAAAAGCAATAAACAAGAGTCAGGGAATAACTGCAATGAGCAGTGTATAATACAGTGGAAAGAGTGTTATACATGGAGTCAGGAATGCCTGGCTCATGTTGCCTAGACACTTGATATCCATAAGACTTTGGCCAAGTGTTTGAAACATTTAGAGCCTCAATTTTCTCATGCCCACTTCACAGGGTTGTAGTGAGTCATAAGTGAGACTATATCTATATATGTATGTGTGTACATATGTGTATGTATATGTCTATATGTATATATGCATATACATGTGTGTACATGTGTGCATTTATGTATGTATTTCACAAAATCATGAAAAATGACAAAACTCTCCTCAATTAGTTCAGGGCCTAGCCCCCAGTCTTTCTTACCCAGATACTGCCCTTGTACTTATGGACTTCAATGTGCATACTAATAATTTCTTCTTTTTTTAAACAACAGTTCCTAAATTTTTTATTTTATTTTATTGCTTTGTTTTTTTTGGAGGGGGGAAGGTAGGGCAATTGGGGTTAAGTGATTTGCCCAAGGTTACATGGCTAGTTTTTGTGTTAAGTGTCTGAGGTCAGATTTGAACTCAGGTTCTCCTGACTCCAGGGTCAGTGCTCTATTCACTGCACCACCCAGCCACCCCCTAATAATTTCTTAAACACCGTAATCTGCCATTTCTCAATTTACTCATTCCACATGACCTATTCCTCCACTCGACCTTAGCATCACACAAAGGTCATAGCCTTGATCTTGCTAGCACCTACAAATGTTCCCCTTCTACATTCCTTAATTCTTAAACTTTTCTGACTATAATCTGTTGTCATTCCTTATCTCCCTCTGCCTTACATCTAGAAACTATGTTTTTCATCCTCCTCATGACTTTCAATCCCTCCACCCCTCAGTTCTTTCCCAGGCTATCACACCTGCACTAGCTACAATCTCCTCCTTTCCCTACCTTGACCCCTTGGCAAACCCTCTCAACTCTACACTGTCCTTTTTTTCTTGTCACTTATCTTCAATCTTTCGTTTTTTATTGACTATTTCCCTACTGACTTCAAACTTGCCCATGTTTCCTTAAACCTCAAAAGCCCTCATGTTATCCATCCATCCACACTTACTATTATCCCATATCTTTCATCTATTTTGTGGCTCAATTCCTTGAAAAAGACATCTACAACTGATGTGTCATACTTAAGTCTCTTATCTGACTTCTCACCTTATTCAACTAAAACTGCTCTTTTCAATGATCTCTTTGTGACAGTCTAAGGTCTTTCCTCAATCCTGATCCATCACTCTCTGAGTCCTTTGGCATTGCTGATTATCCCCTTCTTCTTGACACTTTCTTCTCTCTAGATTTTCATAACTTCTCTCCTAGCTCTCCTACTACCTTTTTTGCCACCTTTCAGTTTCCTTTGCTGGCTCTTCATTCAAATCTTGCCCACTACCTATGAACTGTCCTCAAATCTTTGTCCTAGGCCTTCTAGTCTCTACACTATTTTATTTGGTGATCTCATAAATTTTCATGGATTCAATTATCATTTGATCTTGATATTCCCCAGATCTCCTAACTTAACCATTACCTCTCTCCTAACTTTCAGCCTCACATCTCCAACTACCTATGAAGTATCTCAAAACTGAATGTCCCATATACATCTTGAATTCAATATGTCTGAAACTGAATTAACTATATTTTCCCCAAAACTATTGTCTCTTTTAAACTTAGTTATTATTATCAGGGACACTACCATCCTTCCAGTCTCCCAGGCTGTCATCCTCAAGTCCTTACTTCCTATATTCAACATTGCTAAGGCCTATTTCTTTCAAGGCCTAACATCTTTCATCTATGATCCCTTCTCTCTTTTGACACTTACACTACCCTGGTACACCTTTTCATCAGTTCATACCAGAAAATAAGGTTTGCTCCCTCAAATCTCTCTACACCAATTCATCCTCCACTCAGCTGCGAAGTTAATCTTGCTGAAGTTAAGGTCTGACTATGTCACCAGCCTATTCAATAAACTTCAGTGGCTCCCTATCATTCCCAGTATAAAATATAAAATCCTCTATTTGGCGTTTAAAGCCCTTCATAACCTGATCTTTCTTTTCTTTTCTTTCTTTTTTTATTTTTTTATTTCTGGAGGGGGAAGGTAGGGCAATTGGGGTTAAGTGACTTGCCCAAGGTCACACGTCTAGTTTTTGTATTAAGTGTCCCAGACCGGATTTGAACTCAGATCCTCCTGATTCCAGGGCAGGTGCTCTATTCATTGTGCCACCTAGCTGCCCATAACCTGATCTTTCTTACCTTTCTAGTCTTCTTATGACTTCGACTCCCCCATCCCTTTACTCTACAATCTACTGACACTGACCTTTTTGCTAACATGTTCCATCTCCAGGTTCCAGGCATTTTTATTTCCTGACTCCTGTCCCTGGAACTATTTCTTTCCTCATCTCTATATCCTGGCTTACTGGATTTCATTGAACAATCAAGCTAAACTCCCACCTTCCCAAAGAAACCTTTTCCAAGCTCCCTTAATGACAATACCTTCAATTTTTTCTAAATTTTTCCTATATCTTAATTTTTTTCTATATTTATCTTATTTATACATAGGAGTTGGCATACTGTCTCTCCCATTAGGCTATGAAAGTCTTGTGAAGATACACAATTTTTTGCCTTCTTTGTATCTCCAATTCTTAACAGAATCCTGGCATATAGTGTTTAATAAATGCTTGTAGATAAATTGATTACTATTCTTAGTAGTTGTAGTATTAGTAGTAGTAGTAGCAGCAGTAGCAGCAGCAGTAGCAGCAGTAGTAGTAGTAGTAGTAGCAGCAGCAGCAGCAGTAGTAGTAGTAGTAGTAGTAGTAGTAGTAGTAGTAGTAGTAGTAGTAGTAACAGTGATGTGCAGTGGGCAAGATAATGGATTTGCTTGCCTTTTAAGGAAAAAATCCTCCACGTATGTTATAAAAATCCTTGGAAATAAGTCACAATTTCATTGAATAAATTCTGAGAATTATCCATTTTGGTACAAAGGGCCCTGGCTCAAAGTCTCCTGCCCTCCTGAGAGACTTACAAAGTATCAATACGCTGCAATCTGAGGTTACTGCTTTTGCTCTATTTGTTACAAAGGAAAACACTATCTATGCTATATAATTCTATAAACTGCCACCTGCCTGAGATTTACTCTTCTATTACATAGGATAGGGCTTAGAATGAGGAACAGTAAATAGAAAGCACAGGCAAGGACTATTCTAGCTGTTCCCTTTTAGCTTTTTTTTTTAATTTTTGTTAATTATTATTATTCTCTACCACTGGCTGCTGACTGACTTAGCTGTCAATCAGCATCAAGCATTTTAATTGGTTGTTAGGGAATTATTGAAAGTCCTGATTCTGATTGACAGCCTAGTGACACTGACAGAAAGACAGATAGATGAGTTCTTCTCTATCTACACTTTGAAGTGCCCCATAAATATTTAAAGAGCCTCATTAGCATTCAATTCCTAGAAGGCACTAATTGCATTCATCTTTCACCAATGTAAATATGCAGGCAATTGAATTCCATATCACAGAGGTTTTTGAAAGAACCTGAAAAAATAACACAGAAGTGACCAGACTTTTGATTACCTTCACTTTGGCCCCCTATTTCACCCGCATACCTCAAGCAATCATTTCTAGGAACATCTGGTGCTGTGAGAGAACCAGTCATCCTTTATTATTCTATTTTTAAGGGAATGTCATAAATGTTTATCAGCTTTCATAGGAATCAAGTGGAATTATCGAGGCATAAAGAAAATTATGAGAAACTAGCTGAAAAGCAGACTCAATTAAGTAGTCTTTCCTTGATGTAGGAGAAGGAACAGAACTGAGGAGAAAGGTTTTGTGAACTGATTCTGAGGCCACATTTCCATATAGTTTCCTCCCTTTGCTCCTCTAACAATGGATTTAGCAGGACAGGCAAGAGTTCAGTACAGTCTGCATTCAAAATTTGATAAATAGCAGTTAGGAAACACCTCTGGGATAATAAGCCTGAGGTTCCATTGGGACTTTCATATTAGAGAAGAATACTCCATTATGTCTATCAGAATATCATTGTGTATAAGGATGCACAGATCATTTTCCATAATACTAAATGGGTTTGTCCCTGACCACTTAAATAAACATGTTATTTTCCAGGGAAAGAATGCAACCTGTTGCAATAATAATGCAAAATGATGGTGAACCATTTTAAGCATGAGCACATGCACTGGGAAGGGAAATGGAATTGGTGATTGCTTCTCATAGTTTAAGAATTGCCACAGGAGCCCATTACCTCAGGAGCAAAAGAGAAAGCTTCTCATCTTTGAGAGGATAAATGATTTTTTAAAATTTTTTATCCTAGAAAAGAGACTGTAGAGTGATAAAGAAGAACCAGTGACTCAACATTATAAAGAGATGGAGGCACTTCCAGATTTTACTGAATTCATCCAGGAAAGCCTCACCTCAGTTAGTGAAGGAAGAATGGACTTCCTTTGGAAAGTTTACTCAAGAAAATGAATAAGAGTTGTATAGGATGAAGATGTGTGTGTGTGTGTGTGTGTTATAACTTGCATCACTGGAAAGAATACTCACTTTGATAAAAAAAAAAATAATGGCTCAGTATTGTGGTCTTTGAGATATTTTTGGAGGCTGATTCTACCATCCAACATATTAGTTATCTTTCCCAGGTTTGTGACATTTAATGTTTTTCTAGCTTTATTCAATTCATTCTTCTCTTCATTTTTCAGGAGCCCATGTAGAAACCCTGAAATACCATCTGACACAGATTTCAAAAGGTAAATACACCCAAGAAAAGATGAAATATGAAGGTTCATCCAACCGAAGTCCTTCCTAAATGTTTTTAAAAATATCTTTGGTATTATTGGTTCTTGGTGGATCTATCTGCAGTTATCTGTTACTCCCAGTAGGTGGCAAGTGATGTTGTTCCTGATGCTTCCTTCTAAAGATCCAGGAGCATCCTCTGCTGACAAGGCAAGGTGTATCTATGAATAGCTACAATTCAAAAGTGTATGTATAAGAGGAAGCCACAGATCTACCTGTGGAGCAAGACAGCTTTAAAAATGTGGTACCTAAAAGGGCACTCCTCTTACTGAGTCCATTTCTTTTTTCAACCCTCCTTTCAACTTCAAAGTACAAAACATATACTGAACAGGAAAAGGGCTGTCCCACTTAGGGGAGATGACCTGAGATTTTAAGATCATAGAACATAAATGAGAGATTTTTCAGGTTCATCTAGTTCTGCTAACCCAGAATTCATTTCATTACTTACTCTCTGTGTGAACCTGAGTGAGACATTTAATCTTTGCAGGGCTCCAGTTTCTCATTTGTTTTGTTGGCTGTTATTGAACTTACGATTAACTAAAATGTTCAGATTCTTCTGATGTCAGTGGCTAGTTTTTACATTACTTATATTCACTAGCTTCAACCAAGTGATTTAGTGGCTAAAGTGCAAGTCCTGGAGTCAGGAATACTCAATTTTGAATTACACCTCAGACATTCACTAGCTGTGTGACTTTGGCCAAGTCATTTAGCCTTTCTCAGAATCAGTTTTCTCATCTATAAAATTGACATAACAATACCTAGCTCACGAGGCTGTTAGGACCATGAAATAAGACAACCTATGAAAAGTGCTTTGTCAAATAAAGTACTATGTAAATATTAGCTATCATTAAACTGATGCCATGAAATCACTTTGTAATATATATATTAGGAGGAGGCATACTTTATATGCTAATCTTATAAATAAAAATTTTACTATGGTTTTGTATCCAGAGGTCTGCTTTAATGGTGTGTCCAAATCTCTATAGTTATAAAACCCTTTATACAAATCTGTTTTACAACAACCATATAAGGTGGTACTATAATAGCTATAATTACCATTTTACAATTGAGAATCAGAATTTAAGTGACTTATCAAAGGTAAAAGGTATTAAAGGTCAGCACTAGGCCACCCAGCTCCAAATCCAGGGTAATTTTGATTAGTCCATACTAACTTTAATAAAAGTTTATTATATTTGCCAAGGATTTATATTTACTTCACAGTTAATCTTCACAGTAACACAGAAATGTCTTCTGAAAGACTATATAAATTTATATTCCTTCATATTAGAAAATGACTCACTAATTTTAAAGATTAGTTATATATTAGGTCTAAGTGAAAACAGTAAAAGAGATGCTGCTTTAATAGAAAGAAAACTGACCTTGGAAATCAAAAGCCCAGAGATTAACCCCCAGATCTCATATTTACTGGCTGAGTGATCTGGAGCAAGTCATTTAAATTACAGAAGCCTTGTCTTTCTCAGGTATAAAATTGATTTAATAAATGCTTACATTGCCTTTTTCATAGGGTCATTATGAAGAAAACCCTATGTGTGTACTATAATTCTTTCTTCTAGAAAGAGGGGAGCTCCTCCTGACTGAGAAAAATTAGGGGACAATCCCTATGTTTCTAAAGAGTCCATATAGGGTAACGATCTAGAAGGAGTGACGGGTTAACAAATAAAAACATAAAGTGGGGTTGTTCAGCTTGATAAAATTGTAAGTCCTGCCTCCATCTCTTCTTCCTATCTACCACTTCACTCAGGGATCTCATTGGTTCCCATAGATTGCCATAGAGATTATCATGTCTATGTTTATAATTCTCAAATCTATCTTGTCATAACCTCAAATTTCACACCTCAAACTACCTTTCAAATATCTTCAACTGGATGTCAAGAATAAATCTTAAGCATAACACACCTAAAGCTGAACTCATTATCTTTTCCCCTAAGCCCTTCCCGTATCCTGCCTTCCTTATTGCTATAGAAGGAAAGACCATCCTCCCAGTTCCTCAGGCCTGAAACCTAGGTCCCATCCTCAGTGGCTCACTTTATCTCACTCCATATATCCAATCTCTGGATGAGACCTATAGGTTTCACTTTTTCAATATCTCTCAAATATGCACCTTTTTTTCTTCTGATATTCCCACCATTCAGTTTTCTAGCTTTATTACTGCTTTAAGTACAGTACTTAGAATAGGAAGGCTGAGATCCAAAATCTGCCTCCAAGATTTACTAGCTCTGCGACCACAGGTATATGCCTTAACCTATCTGAGTCTTAATTTTCATACAATACAATTATTTTAACTATATCATGTATAATATGTCTTTCTAGGATAATTATGCTAATTAGTAAAAACAATTCTGACTGCACTATTTTACAGGGTTATGAGTACTACTGTCCTTAGATCCCGGCAAGCATGGCCCTTGGCCCTCATGCAGCCTCCATGCTTGGACTCTATTGATCATAGACACACACAAAAATTCATATTCTAACTTCCTGGTATATGTTATCCAATGATATTAAAAATATTTTCTGAAAATAAAGTTTATGTCTCTCTATATCTGTATTTATCTATCTGTGTGTGTGTGTGTAGTATGTGTGTGTGTGTGTGTGTGTGTGTGTAACATGTTGAAGGACTGCAGGCATTGTAGGAGTAAGGAACCATGACACCATAAACAGTTTTCCTATAATATCTAAATAATGTTGCTAGTGGTTGGAAGGATAAGGGAGGGGGGACTCATACTTCTACCATCACTTTTCTCAGGTTGCATGAAGTATAATGTGAGTAGTAGGGCAGACTGCAATAGTGATCCAATTTTAAGTACTCATTTAGGCTCTGTACAGTTTATTATTTTGATCACAATATTTCATATAAAATGGTGATTTTTTTCATAAGTCAGTTATCTAAAATCTTCACTGATAAAAATATCTCTCATGGGTTATTAATTTTCTCATACAACTTTAATCTAATAGTTTATTTAGACAGTGGCCGCACAAATACATGTACATTTATGTATAAGTATGCATACACATTCATGTATATGTATACATATATCTCTATAGCTATACATATAGATTTGCCTAGACCCTCAGTACTTTAAAGATGGCCCTAGCTGTGAGGAACTTATTTTTGCAAACCTTAAAGAAATATGACTTATCATTGTTGTATCGTATTTACCTACTCTTAAGATCTTCTGATTCAATTTCCTCAGGGGGTGGAGTCAAGATGGTGGCATAGAAGCAGGAAAACTCTGCAACTCCCCCCGTAACCACCTCAAACACCTAGAAAATATGGCTCTAAACAAATTTTAGAGCTCCAGTACTCATAAAATGGTGGAGAAACAAGGCTCCCTCTGAAGGCAACCAGGCAGATGGACAAAAAGGACTCATTGCAGCATGCTGGGAGCAGAGCCCAGCCCCATATGGTTTTAGCCACAGGCCATCCAGGAGAAGCTGTGGCTGGAGCTTTCAGGAGAGTGGATCACCAGCAGCTATGGCAGTTTCCAGGATTACCAACCCATAAGAGCTAAGGACAAAGGGAAAAGGTCAGTGGAACTCAGTGAAATTTGGGGGAGATGGTCTGGCCCCTGCCTCCAGAGCTAGAAGCAGTCTGAAGTGGTGGCCCTGCAGCCACCTCCACATGGCTGCTTCAGAAGCTCCCAGCCAACAGACTGCAGAGGGGTCAAGCAATCATTCAACAGCTAAGTGCTCTTGCCTTGAGCTGCCTGGATCAGGATGGTGGTCTGGGTGGTTGTCCTGAGGTATATGAGCAGTGAGCCAAAGCTGGTGGGGGCTGTAGAGGCAGCCTCCTAACAGTTCTGGCAGATGCAAAAACCCCAGTGATTTGGGACAGAACCTTCCCCTCTGGAAAGAGTACTACTGAGCCCCAAAGTCAAGTAACTGACTGGCAATATGAGCAGGCAAAGGAAGAAAACCAAGCTCAGCAATCCAACTCTAGATTCCTTTTTTGGGAACAAAAAAAGATGGAAGCATGGAATAGGAGGAAGACAACACAGTCAGAACAACTGCACCAAAAGCATCCAAGAAAAATATAGACTGCTTACAAGCCATGGAGGAGCTAAAGAAGGATTTTGAAAACCAAATAAGAGACATGGAGGAAAAATTGGGGTGAGAAATAAGAATGATGAAAGAAAGTCACGATGAGAGAGTCAACAACCTGACTGAAGAAAATAACCCCTTAAAAATAGACTAACTCAAATGGCAAGAGAGGCCCAAAAAGCCAATAAGGAGAAGAATGCCTTAAAAAGTCGAATTTGCCAGATGGAAAAAGAATCTCAAAAGCTCGCTGAAAAGAATAATTCTTTAAGATCTTCTGATTCATCTGTCTCAGATACCAAAACCTAGTCTTCAGTCTGAGCTGAGAGAGAGTGACTAAATTTAAATACAACAAAATTTTATTTAAAAATACAAAAACCACCCTTAGCTCACAGGCCATAGAAAAAGAGGAGTCAAGTTGGATTTGGTCTGTGGGCCAGTTTGCCAACCCTTGAAACAGACTAACACCAAAGTAGTATAAGTAAAATTAATCACGAGGACAACAAAATGTTGCCTTAAAAGAAGAAGAAAAAGAAAAAAAATAGAATAAAATATAAACCTATAAATCATAACACTTAATTTGAACAGATTAAACAATCCAATAAATTGAAATAAACTGCAAAATAGATAAAATAAAATTCAACATTTTCTACTTAACATAAGCCTACATTATCCCTTTCTATTGCCAATCTGTGTTCTTTGGAACCAGTAGTGTTCCAAATCTGAAAAATGCTTGTATTGAAAAGATGGACCTTTATAGTTATATGAAGCTTAGCATCAGTGGACTAGAGTAA
>JAQQSW010003145.1:0-14764 GCA_028646575.1 Pseudocheirus occidentalis | reverse complement strand
GAGCAGGGGAGGGGCTTTATAGTGGGATTGCTGTTTTAGGGTTGGGGCGGGGGAAGGACGGGGAGAAAATTTGTAATTCAAAAATGTCATGAAAATGAATGATGTCAACAAGAAAACAAATTTAAAAAACCCAAACAATCCATATCCTGCTATATAAATAAACAATTTTTTAAAAGTTAAAAAGGCTCATGGCAGGACATAATCTTTCCTTCCTAACTTATATTTAGGGCACCTAGGTGGGACAGGTAGATAGAGGTACAGACCTGAAGTCAGGAAAACCTGACTTCAAATTTGATCTTAGATATTTACTTGCTGTGTGGATAAGTCACTTAACTCTATCTCAGTTTCCTCATCCATAAACTGAACTGGAGAAGGAAATAGCAAAGTACTCCAGTATCTTTGCCAAGAAAACCCCAAATGGGGGATGGGGGGTGGTCCACAAAGAGCTGGACAAGATCGAAATGGCTGAACAAAAGCATAATTGCTTGAAGCAACCCTAGCTGCTATACCTATGCCAGTCAGGTTACCATAGTTTGTGGCACTTGTCAGATGGGCAGACGACAGTACCTTGGAAGAGTTGAAAAGACTATTTGTTTTGTACTGCAGTCTAAATCCTTCCCTCTTCCCCCTCAACGATCTTACCTCCACCATTTGATAATTTTGGAGAGGTTGCACAGTGGAGTATATAGAGAACTATCCTCTCAACAGTCACAAAGACCCACCTTCGCTAATGACTTGGAGACCTTAGGTATGTCTCTTAATATCTTGGTGTTCCAGACTATTAACACATCAATGGATCAATAAACATTTATTAAGCACCTAAGCACCTACTATGTGCTAGGCATTGTAGATGTTGCATGGAAAAGCGAATTGGAAGAAGAAATTCTTTACCAGGAGTTCCCCAGACAATCTAAGGACAGATCAAGTACAAAACAAACTATAACAAAAACAAACAAAAAAAACCCCAACTCTAAAAAACAAATATTTATTGAGTAACCACTAAATATGACAATTTCCATAAGGGCTTGGCGTCAGCTAACAGAAGAGTAAAAACTAAATAAACTGTAAGAGGGATGTAATAGGAAGAATGTGCTAAGTGTGCATTCTGCTTAATGGCTCTCCTGGGTGCACGAGTCCTGGGGATGCCCGAGTCCTGGGGATGCCGGAATGTACTGCTTGTGTATACCAGATGACCTGAGGCATTGCAAAATCATCTGGGGTAGGTCCTCATGTCTGAAGGCTCTTTCCTTCCTTTGTCTAATTTATAAAGGTTTGGGAAGCATGGAGCATAGAGGTCACTAGCATTCTGGTAGAAACATAAGAGAATAAACCTAGTGTGTATGTTTGTTTAATGTCCTTGTAGATGACGGATGTGGATGGAGAGATGACAGAAAAAGAGGACACAGCAAGCTCAGCCATGATACAAATTGAAATTTGGGACCATTCTGTACTTGGTATAAGAAGGAAAGGGCTAATTCAGTTTTATGAGAAGGGGGTAGACATTGTAGGCAGGGAGCATGACATATGCATGCTAAGCCATGAAATGAGGGACCAGCTAGCATCTATGAGAGACCAGGAAGAACCAGTGAGCACCATACAGTCTATTGAATGGCAATTACTGGGAGCACCAGTCAGGAGGGATGAATGAAAGTTAAAAGCTGAGGATGACTTCTGGGTTGGCAACCTGGGTAATGGAAAGAATGAAGGATCTTAGGAGGGGCAGGTTTAGAGGAAAAGATGACAAGTTCTGTTTAAGACTTTGGTAAAATGAGGTGTTTGGTTTAGATGACCTCTAAGATCTTTTCCAGTTATATGATCTAAATCAGATCTAAAATCTACAATTCTCTGATTCCGGTCTCTTTCAGAACATCTATTAATAGAATTCTAGAATGCCAGAGCTCGAAGCAACATTAGATACCATCTATTCCAACTTCAGGATTTTATAGATGAATAAACTAAAGTTCAGAAAGGTGGTCATTTGTGAAGTTGTATCGTATGTTATTAACAGAACAGAATTTGTACTTGCGTCTCCCTTACTTGTGATGCAGGGTTCCTTCTGCCATACTGGTGCTTCCCATTCACCTGTTACGTCATTGAAGCCTCCAGGCACTTTACAAAAAAGAAATGAGTGATCTTGTTTGGGGGAAGAGTTGGGGAGATGATAGTAGACCTTAAATTTGTGGGTGAGGGAGCAGGGGCGTAAGGCAGCGGGGAGAAGGGAAAGAAACTAAGAATCTTGTTTTGGGAGTCTTGCAGAATTCAGTGTTTTAAAAATTTGCTCTTCATTCATAGGCAGTGCACACTCATTTCTTTTTATGCTGAAAAGCCATTTTGTTTTTAGATTTTTCCCCCTCAATTTTCTATCTTTTTAAATAGAGAACAGGATTGTTCTAATTCAATAAGTTCTGTGAGTTTGATCATTAACTATATGGCTTGGTCCATGCTGCAATACTTTATCACAACCAAATTTTCCTTTCAGGTCCATTTGTTGTGTTGCATTTTATTTTTGAAACTTTTGTTACTTTTTTCATATGAGTAAAGGGTTAGCTTTACTTTTGTGAGTTTTGTGATGCTCAAATTCTAGAAATTGCCTATAACCACAAATGCAAACTACATTTATTACAGATGTTACATAAAGGGTTTAAGAATTTAATTTCTGCATGTACTTTACTTCCAAGATGAGAGGTCAACATCCTCAATGCATTCCTGGCCACTGACATAATGTTGTGCCTAGTGTTTCCAATCATTCATTCATTCATTCATTCATTCATTCATTCATTCACCCATCCATCCATTCATTCACTCACTCACTCACTTATTCATTCATTCATTCAATAAGTATTTATTAAAGGCTTATTATGTACCATGCATTGTACTAAGCATTTTGATATTATCTCTGTAGTTCTCTTTTCCTTACTATTTTCTGTTCACTCCTAGAGAGTATTCTTATCCAGCCTGACATGCTTATAATAGACATGGGCCCTGCAAAAATTTTTGTCCAGGTCCCTCCACTCACACACCTTAGGTACAGCCCTGATGAGGATGTTAATACAAACTCTTCCCGCCTGGATTTCCTCATCTGTAAAGTGAGTGTAATAATAGTAACTACTACACAGAATTGTGGTGGCGATGAAAGGAGATAATCTATAGAAAACACTTTTGTAAACCTTAATGCAGCATATAAGGATTATAAGCTATTATTATTATTATTTAATTTTATTGTTATTATTATTAAATTTTTCTGGTGACACATTGACTCAAATGAAGTTATTGGATAAGAGTCTTACACATAAGGTACCAATGGTTAAATAAATGTGTATGATTATATGAAAACTGATTCTTAACATCTGCTTCTCCTCCTGCCACCATCACTGCAGAAATGAAAGAAGGCTGCATGGGACTGATGGTCTCTTTTTATTTCACTTTGTTTCATGGCCAGGTCACACAGAGGACAGAGTGTCTGACCTGCAGTCAGGAAGATCTGTGTTCAAATCCTGCATCAGACACTTAAAAGCTGTGCCAACCAGGGCAAGTCTCTTAACTTTCTCTGAAACTCAGTATCTTCATATATAAAATTAGGGGGTTAGACTTGATGGCCTCTGAGGTCTCTAAATCAATGATGCTATGACCTAAAAATTCATTTCCTAATGACCAGCCCACTGGTAATGAGTTTCTTTACATTAAACTAGATTGGTTCTTGGGCTGCTCCTTGAGCTATATTTGAAGCCTTTCCATCATGGCACATCCTGCCCAAATTTGCACTCCACCAATGCTACTTTTGAGAACCCTGAGTCATCTCCAAAACATGATGAAGCCCTGGATCAAGTCTATTGTAGAATCTGTAACATATATAGGCATACCTTAGATATATTACAGGTTTGGTCCCAGACCACCACAATAAAATAAATATTGTAATAGAATGAGTCAGACAATTATTTTTTTTATTTCCCAGGGCATATAAAAGTTATAGTTACACTACACTGTAGCTTGTTCAATGTGCAATAGTATTATTTCTAAAAACAAACAAACAAACCTAATGTACATACCTTAATTAAAAATACTTTATTGCTAAAAAATGCTATGAGCAAGTTGATGAAGCAGTCAGATTGCCCACAGAATTTATTAGTCCTCACATTTCCCTTACTTTTCCATTCTGTGGCAGAGATATTCTAGTTTTCTACAGTTGTGACTGGAAGTATCTGTGAAATTCCTCTTAAGAAAGTTCAGCAATCCCCTGTAGGGTACTATGGAAGCCCTCTTTGGAGGGGCATCTTTGACTCAGACTCCAAACAGCATCTATGTGCTCCATCCCTACCTGGCGTTGCCAAAGCCCCCACCTGGGCAGGGCACCAAGTGCTTATGAAATCGCTGCCACCTATTGTCGCCCTACAGAGAACACAGAGTGTTTCACAGCCACCCAGAATAACATGTTCAAGGATCATTTCCCTCCAACTCACTTTGCAAAAGATTGAGAGCTCTGATAGAAAAGACATGTTTGCAGCTGGTCAGAGCCGGATTGAGCTGGCTTTATGTGAAACATTGGTAATTAAATTAAAGCCCAGGGTGTTCAGTCTCTCCGCGCTTCTCTGTCTTTTTCTCTGTCTCACTTTTGTCATTGTCTCTTTCTCTCTTGATCAATCTCTGGGCCTTGTTTCTGTCTTGTTTCCTCTTTTTCTCTGTCTCTGAATTTCTACCTCTTAACTCATCCCTTCCCCAACAGAAAAACAGGTTTGTTTGAATGAAGAGCAGGATTTTTTTTTTTAAGAAGAACAAACATTTTGTTCCCTAAGTTGGATTTCTAGATGAGGTGATCAAATTGCATCAGTTTTTAAAACTGGTCCTTGAAAATGACAATAACATGTTGGAAAATATCCTGGGCCAACCTTCCTCTTTGAAATTGTGTCTGTGGTAAGTAGCCCCCTGAGATTCCCAGACCCAGCTAGCTCTGAAGACCAAGAATGCCTTCCCAGGTATCGAGGAGACACTTTCAGGCAAAGGGAAAGTAGCTGAAGATGATGATCCAGGAGGACTCCACCTGTTGGAGTAGAAGACATAGAATGTTAGAGCTACAAGGAAATGAAGATACCACTTAGGCCAGTCCTATTATTTTATAATTGAGAAAACAGGTAAAGTGACTTGTTCAAGGTCACATGCGAATGAGTAGCGGATATAAGGATGGAATTAATGTTTTCTGTCTCCTAGTAAAGTTTTCTTTTCACTGTTGTTTGGTCATTTTCAGTCTTTTATATTCAGACTCTTCATGACCTCTTTATTTTGTGGGGTTTTCTTGGCAAAGATATTGGCATGGTTTGCTGTTTCCTTCTCCAGCTCATTTTACAGGTGAGGAAACAGAGGCAAACACAGTTAAGTGACTTGCCCAGGGTCACACAACTAGCAAATGTCTGAGGTCAGATTTGAACTCATGAAGATGAGTCTTGCTGACTCCAGGCCCGACGTTCTATCCACTGCACTACCTAGCTGTGCCTGTTATTTCCACTGCACTATGCTAATTCTTTTTGCTCTCTCCAAAGTTACTGATCACCTTTTGGTTGCCATATCCATTGGCCTTTTCTCAGTCCCCATTCTCCTTGACCTCTCCATAGCCTTTGACACCTTTGATTACTCTTTAACTTGATACTCTCTTCTCTCTAGGTTTCCAGGACACTACTCTCTCTTGGTTCTCCTCCTACCTCTCTGACTGCTCCCTGTCTGTCTCCTTTGCTGGATCCTCTTCCAGATCATGACCTCTGTGTTCCTCAGGGTTCTGTCCTGGGCCCTCTTTTTTCGCCCTCTATACTGCTTTTCTTGGTGATCTCAACAGCTCCTGTGGATTTAGTTACCACCTTTATGCTGAGGATTCTCAAATCTCCCTTTCCTTCCTCAGTCTCTCTGCTGATGTCCATGAATATCTCATCTCCAACTGCCTTTCACACACCTCAGACTGGAGATCCACCAGACATCTTAAACTTAGTCCATCCAAAACAGAACCTATTATCTGTCCTCCTAAACCCTCCTACCTTGCCTATGACTATAGAGGAAAACACCATCCTCCTAGTCCTACAGGCTCACAACCTAGAAGTAATCCTGGACTCCTCACTATCTCCATTGCTCACTCCCCACAGCCCCCCTAAATATTCAAGCTATTGCCAAGACCTTTCAATTTCACCTCTCTCTCTCTGTCTGTCTCTCTCTGTCTCTGTCTCTCTGTCTCTGTCTCTCTCTGTCTCTCTCCCTCTCGCTCCTTTTCTCTCTCTTTCTCCCTCTCTCTCTTTTTCTCCTTCTCTTTCTCTCTCTCTGTCTCTGTCTCTCTCCCTCTCTCTCTCTCCTTCTTTCTCTCTCTTTCTCCCTCTCTCTCTTTTTCTCCTTCTCTCTCTCTCATACACACACTTTCTCTCTTACACACACACACACACACACACACACACACACACACACACACACTCAACAGACTCCCCTACTGGCTTCCTGTTCCCTCCAGGAGCTTAACATGCAAAGCCCTTCATAACCTAAACCCTTCCTACCTTTCCAGTCTGATGCAGTGACACTGGCTTCCTGGCTGTTGCAGAAATAAGACATTCCATTTCTTGACTGTGCTCTGGCCATTTTCTCTGGCTATCCCTCATGCCTGGAATGCTCTCCTTCCTCTTTCTCCACTCTGATTTACCTCCCTTGCTTCCTTTAAATCCCATCTGAAACCCCACATTCTGTGGGAAGTCTTCTCAATTCCAGTGCCTTCCTTCTGTTATTTCTTATGTATCTCATACATAGCTTATTTTGCATATATTTGCTGGCATGATGTCTCCCTTGTTAGATTATAAGCTCCTTGAAGGCAAGGACTATATTTTGTCTCCTATGTCCCTGGTGCTTAATATAATGCCTGACACATAGTAGGCTTTTAATAAATGTTTCTCAATTGATTGGACCCCTCTCTCTGTCTATCCTGCCATCTGTATAAGTAACGCAGATGGCACATTTGGTATGTGTTTGACAACTTAATGCCTCAGAGTAAGTTTCACATAGCGCCCACACTTGTCATCTGTGTAAGTAGAATGTCTGGCTGTCAATTTGGCGTGGGGTTAGTGATTCCATGAAGCTAAACCTGGTCTTAAAAGCCTATTCCACTAGTCTTGCTGGAGGACCTTTCATTTGAAGTTTGAATTTCCCAACTCTGAGGCCATCTATCTAGATTAGACAACCAAAACAGAGTTGCTATTTTAGAAAGGTCCCCGTGAAAATGTATAGAAATTTCCAGGATCAGAGGAATCTTTCTGCCTATATGCTTTCATATTTCAGGATTAGTTTTCCAGTATTAGTTTCTACTTGACCAGATGAGCTAGTATTCACCTTGGAAGAATGAGAGAGCCATCACAGGATTGTAGAAGGGCAGATGTTTTTCCGACATTCAAAAGATGTAAGTGAATAACAGAGGGCACAAATTGCAGGTCAGTAAGCTTCACTTTGATTCTTAGCAGTATTCTAGAATACATTATTAAAAGGATGGTTGATGGACATCTAGAAAAGGAAGCAGTGATAAGAATCAATTTGTTTTCATCAGGAACATTGGTCATACAAAACTAATCTTATTTCCTTTTTTGCAGGTTTTGCTAACCTGGTAAATTGGGGGAAGCTGAAGATATAATTTACCTATATTTTAGCAAAGCATTTAAACAAGTCTCTTAAGCTATTCTTGAGAAAACCCTGGAGAGAGGTGAGCTTGACAGATTTGGAACTGGCTGAATGCTTAGAACTAAAGAGCAGCTACTACTATCAGTCTGGAAGGAAATCTTCAGTGAAGTGGCCCAGGCACCTGTGCTTGGCCCTGTATTATAGAATATTTTACCAATGGCCTGAGTAAAGGTACAGTTGGCATGTCTTGAATGATGCAACCCCAGAGAGAACTTTCTTCAGTTACTCTTTAACCAGTGGCATTGGGGAGATACAAAAACAACAGTGAGAAGTGTACTACCAACAATGTTTGGTACTGTCCAGGGTTATGAATGATGTCCAGTGACAACTCCAATCATAAAAGGGATTTCCTGTAGATGGTGAAGTCTTCCAGATACCCCTCTTTGAGGCTGACATTGTACTGATTACATCAAGTCCCAGAATGCTTCAGGACCTCCTCAGTGAGACACAAAGACACAGGTTTAATAATCTACACTAGAAAAACCAATTGGATAAAAACTTAGAATGGCAGCCCCCCAAATTAGTCCATTAATACACAAATCTTGGACGGGAACTATGCCCAGATGAACAATGAGGTGGGTCCAGGTTTGGACAGAAAGAGGCCTAGGTTGTATCTGAGGGATTTTACAGTGTTCTTAATTATTCCAATGATCAAATATCCACATATTATCTTTTCAACACTAATGTTCTGCTAGTGATTGTCATTCCGTGAACACAACAGTTTCCAAAGAATAAAAATGGTAGCTGACTCGAGAGACAATGGAGAGATGCATGATGGGTATGAAGAGGTTGTAGCATATTGCCAGTAGTGATTTGTGTACCCAAGTAGTGGCATACAAGATGTCATGATGGAAACATATGATAGTAAAAGGAGAAAGTCCAGTCACAGCCAGAGTAAGGGATAGCAGATGAGTAAATTGATTGCTGCATTGAAACACACAGAATATTAAGTGACCTATAGGAAGATTTGTGGAGTCTTTTGAGATGATCTTGATGAAAATCACAGAGGAAGAGAACATATGGGGTAGTTGTGATCTGTGCCATTGGCATGAGTACCACACCAACATAATAGAAACATTTTTATTGTCTATCAAAATGTGGAAATATTTTTATTTTTAGTATTTTAAAAAGTTTGCCTTAGGATGAATTTGATTTTTAGATGATTTCCCTGTCCAAAAGTAGTCTAAGGTCATTGTAGTAAAGGAGTAGAAGTCTTGAGTTAAGGAGAAAGATAATTTTGTAGGCTTTGTTGCTACTGTCCAGGAGAGATGAGACAAAGCAGGTCACTCAGGCTGTTCATGAAGGTCAGGTAGGACATTTTTGGTAAAAATTGTTGGGAAAACTGAAAAGCAGTATGGTAGAAACTGGGCATAGACTAATATCTTATACCAGTACCAAGATAAGGTAAAAAAGCATACATGACCTAGATAAAAAGAGAGATTTTACAAAAAAATTTAGAACATTGAACAAATTACTTATTAGACTTAGAGATAGATGAATAATTTGTGAATAAACAAGAAATTGAGAGCAAAGTTAGGCATAAAATGGATCATTCTGATTATATTAAATTAAAAAGGTTTTGTACAAATAAGACAAATGTAGCTAAGATCAGAAAGAAAGCAGAAAATTGGGGGAAAATTTTTGTAGACAGTTTATCAGATAAAAAGTCTCATAACTAAAATACATAATGGACTTTGTCAAGTCTATAAGCATGCAAGTCATTCCTCAAATGCGAAACTGTCAAAGGATATGAACAGGCAATTTTCCAAAGAAGAAATCAAAGCAATTTATAGTCATGTGAAAAATGCACTAAATCATTTTGATTAGAGAAATGGAAACTAAAACAACCTTGAGATATCATTTTACACCTACCAGGTTGGCTAAAATGATAGAAATGGAAAGTGACAAATATTGGAGAGGATATGGAAAAATTGGGACACTAATTCATTGTCAGTGAAATTGTGAACTGATCCAACTATTCTGGAGAGCAATCTGGAATTATATCCAAAGAGTTATTAAACTGATCCAGCAATATCATTACTTGGTCTATTTCCAAAGATAATTAGGGAAAAAAGGAAAAAAAACCCTATATGTTCTAAAATGTTTATAAAAACTCTCTTTGCAGTGGTAAAGAACTGAAAATTACAGGGATACACACACATATACATATACACACATGGACATAATACATATCTACATACATACATACATACACAAACACACACACCCATTTGTGTCTAAATGGTAGCCATCTCTAGAACAGTGTTGGGGAGGGTAAAAAAAAGAGAAATTTACATGCTAATGTTGTTGTGTATTTGAAAGGAATAGCAAGTTGTTAATAGTATATTTACAGTTTCTCATGCAATCATCTTTTTTTAAATTGTACTATGTTATGGAAATGCTTGTTTCATTCCACCAATTAAAAATAAAATATAGAATAAAAGAATGTCAGGTAGGAGAAGGAAAGGTTGATGGAGCTGAAGGACATTGGCATAGCCTCCTTCATAATTTCCCTGCAGGAGGGTGAACCTTGGTATGTACTTTGATAGAGTCTCTCTTTTTCATAAACAAATTGTTTTATTCTCTTCAGCAACTGTCTTCTCATGATAGCTCCTCTTAGGTTGGTAGTCGGGGAAGTCATATGCCAGTAGATATAACCTCATTTTGTTTCTGATAAATGTTATAAATCTAAAAATTGCTTCCATGTTGGGTGACTCGGATTGCAGTCCAGTCCCAGCAGAATACATGATTTCACTGGAACATTTAACTACCTTCAGGAACTATAAATATACTTTTTAGGAGTGATTTCTTGATTGTCCCTTAGGAGAGAAGTTATGTAAATTAGCGCTTCTTAAACCTTTTCCATTAGCGACCCCTTTTCATCCAAGAAATTTTTATACAAAACCAGGTATATAAAATAGGCATACAAATCAAACATCTACTGATAATGAGTCATAAAGAAATTTATTTGAAAACAATTCTATGGTACACAAGTAATTTTACCATTTATTCAAGATGAAAGCAAAGTTGTAACCTAATGAGATGGATGTGCTTGCTTATTTTTACATAAAGAATTAAATATTGGAAGAATATTTGATACTGCAGGACAGCATCTTCAATGTTTTTCTGAGTTGATTGATATTTTCATTTTATAATAATCAGTTCTGAGAATGTCATTTTGAATAAATATGTAGTCCAAAATGACAGAAATACGTTTAGGGTCAAAATTCATTTAATGATTTTGTATGTACAGCAAAAATACTGCAATTCTCAACATATAATAGTCTCAAATCTGAGCCGAGGTGTTGATGGCAGCATTTGTTGGTGTTGTGTGTGATGATGGCATGCATAGTGTAAAGTGTGCGTGTTGTGTGTTTAGAACCAAGGCTGCTGTGAAATTGTGCCACGCAACACAGGCAATTGCTTCCAGAAGCGCCTTGGATTCAATATGTGTCTGATTTTGAATTAATTTTTGATCATTGCTCATTCAGAAGCCTTTACTGTTGCCAAACTTTTTGAGACTAGCACCTTCAGTTACAAAACCCCATATGGGGTCGCTGTCTACAGTTTAAGAAGCCCTGGTATAAATGATCTGATTGGATGAAACTGTGGTGTGGCAAAAGGCTAGGAGAATGAAACATTGTATTTTAGCCAATCTTGACTTCAGAGATATGGCAATAGAATGTTCCTCCCTCCTCTTAGCAGAGAGGAGGTAGATCATAGCTGCAAAATGAGGTTATACTTCTTTGCTATGAGAAAGAGTTCTATGGTGGGGTTGGAGGAAAGGTGATTAGAAATAGCCTTATTGTTTTAAAAAAAAGACATTGATACTTTAAAAAAAAAAGAAGAAAATAGAGCACTTTAAGTTGAAATAGCAATGTTGAAAAGTCATAGAGGAGCCTAGCTCTCCCATATAATTTTCAGCAAAGATCTAAAAAGAGCACTTTATCAAACAATGATCATGAAATCCAGTGAGAAATCAGAGTAAACACATTCAACCCAGGACTGCAGTCAGCAATCATAATAAGGAATGTGGATTTTATGAATTACCCACAAAATGGAAAAGAGTAGAAGACTGAATTAGGAAGAAGAATACAATATGTTGCTTACCAGAGAAAGACTTGAAACATAAAGATTCAAATGGAGTTAAAATAGGTGGCTGAAGCAAAATCTATTACACTTTATGCAAACTAAAAAAAAAAGAAGCAGGAGTAGCAGTGATAATGTCAGATAAGACAACAGTAAAATAGGTTTAATTAAAAGAAATATACAGAGAAATTGCAGTATGCTTATATGTACCCTAGACAGTGAAATAATGTCAGTGCTTAATATGTATGTATCACAAGGCAAAGTGAGTACTTAAAGGAAAAAACATTAATTCCTGGGAGAAATATGCAGCAAAAGTATAACTGGGGACATCAGTTTGCTTTGTTCAGAGTCAGACAAATATAACAAATGTATGAGAAAGAAAGAAATTAGAGCCTGAATAGAATTTTTAAGTAGTTAGATATGATAAATCTTTGGCAATTAATACATGGGGATTGAGAAGAACATGCCTATTTCAGCTGTGCATGACAACTTTGCAAAACAAAAAATAATAACCAGGTTCTAGGACATAAAAGTGTCACAGATAAATATAGAAAAGAAGAAATATAAAAGATATACTTTACTGGCAACAACACAAAAAAACTAAGATCAGTAGAATTTTTAAAGAAAAATTTCAAATTTAAGTGGAGACTAACTAACCTAATACTAAATAATCTGTGAGTCTACAAAAACTCATAGGGAAAAAAAACTATGTAAAGAAAGTAACTTGGGAAGAATTGAGAACTCTACCAATTTCAGTCATTAACCAGGATCACAAAGGACTGAAAGAGATGTCACAGACTAGAGATACAGAATGAAGCATACATTTTAAACCACGAATTAGTTTTGCTCAATTAAGCTAATTTGTTAAAAGAGTAGGTTAGGGTTGTGATTGGGATACCAAAAATAAAAAGGAAGGTAAAAAACATGTGAAAGACAAATTTAAAACTGCACAGAAGAAAAAAAAAACAAGACAGCTTTAAACTAATGTGCTGAATTGATTACACATTTTTAAAAAATGAAAGAATCTGAATATAGAGTAATGGTTTCATATACAAGCCTCCTTTTCTTTGTATATATAAATGTTTGTATTTATTGATGTTCATAAGTTTCAGAAAAGCAAAAAGTTAAAATCTTAAAAGAAAATAAAATAGAATTACTCCCTTTTGGTCTGGCATTCAAGGACCTCGATCCTCTGATCCTACTTACCTACACCACTGTAGTAGAGTGGGTGGATTGTATGGGAGTGTCCTTGAGGGTTAGGCAAAGGCAAAGACAAATCTTGCAACCCTCACTATGCTACCTCATCTCCTTTTTCATCCCCAAACATACTCTTGGCTTCAGAGAGACTGGTCTCCTCATTATCTATATGACTTTGAGAAGTGACTTTTCCTTTCTGAATCTCAGTTTCTTTATATATAAAATTGGTCTAGATGACCTCTAAGGATCCTTCTAATTCTAACATTCTTTGAGGGGCAATACCCCTCACCATGCCCTGTGTGGGTCACTGCCTTTATGCCTTTGCCTCTGAGACTCTTCCTCTTGCCTAGAATAAATATCCCCTTCCCTTCTTCATCCTTTTGGTCCGGCTCATATCCATTTGCTTCATCTTCATGATGCTTCAAGTCTTCTCTAAATGCACTAATCAGTTGATTAATATTTATTAAGCATCTACTTTGAGCCAGACATGTGCTAAATGCTGGGGATACAAAAAGAAGCAAAAGGTAGTCTCTGCTCTCAAGAAGCTTGCAATTTAATGAGGGAGACAACATGCAAACATATATACAAACTAAATACAGGATAAGTAGGAAATGTCTTTTTCCTCATTTGTAGCATTAAATTTTTTTGAAGTATAAATGTACACACTAATAATTTAACAATAGTTTCTTTAAAAAATATTATTATATATTTATTTTTACCTTTCTTTTCTTTTTAGATTTTGAGTTCCAGATTTCTCTTCCTTCCACCACTCCCTCATCCACTGAGAAGGAAAACAATATGATGCCAATTATACATGTGAAATCATGCAAAATGTATTTTCACATTAGTCACATAGCCAAAAAAAGCAGAGAGAGAAAGAGAGAGAGAGAGAGAGAGAGAGAGAGAGAGAGAGAGAGAGACAGAGAGAGACAGAGAGAGAGAGAGAGACAGAGAGAGAGGAGAGAAGGGGGGAGAGAGAGAAACTATTTCAATTTGCACTCAGAGTTCATCACTTCTCTCTGGAGGTGGATAACATTTTTTTGTCACTGAATCCTTTGGAATTGTCTTGGATCATTGTGCAGTCAAGTTTTTGCACAATTGATCATCATTACAACATTGCTATTACTATGCACAATGATCTCCCAGTTCTTCTCACTTCACTTTGCATTAGTTCATATAGGTCTTGACATGTTTTTCTCAAACCACTCCCTCATCATTTTTTTTACAGCACAATAGTACTCCATCACAATCATATTCCACAAGTTATTTAGCCATTCACCAATTAATAGATATTTCCTCACTTTCCAGTTCTTTGACACCACAGAAAGAACTGCTATAAACCTTTTTGTGTGTATAGATCTCTTTCCTTTTTTAAAAAAATATCTTTGGGGTACTACTAATAGTGATATTACTGAATCAAAGGGTATGCATAGTTTTATAACTCTTTGGACATAATTCTAGATTGTTCTCCAGAATGGCTGGACTCCATGGCTCCAACAACAGGTAATACACCTGTTTTTCCTCATCTACCCTGGCATTTGTCATTTCTGTTAGGTGTGAGGTGATACCTCAGAGTTGTTTTAATTTGCCTTTTTATAATCAATAGTGACATAGAACATTTTTTCATATAGCTATAGATAGCTTTGATTTCTTCTGAAAACTGCTTGTTCATAAATAGAAAATAATTACAGAAAGAAGGCACTGGGCTCGTGGAAAGCTTCCCATAAAAGGTAGGGGTTTGACGGGGGTACTTAAAGGAAGAAAGGTAAATCAGAGTGGAGGATGGAGAGTA
>JAQQSW010003144.1:0-14764 GCA_028646575.1 Pseudocheirus occidentalis | reverse complement strand
TCAAGATCAAGAAAAACAAGGACAATGTGAAGTTTAAGGTTCGCTGCAGCCGGTACCTGTACACATTGGTTATCACAGACAAAGAGAAGGCAGAGAAACTTAAACAGTCCCTGCCTCCTGGTTTGGCTGTAAAGGAGCTGAAGTGAAGGAATCATTCATTGTTACACCTATATTAAAACGTGGGGGGAAAGAAAAAAAAGAAAAAAAAATCTCCTTTATCTATTTCTTATCTCTATTCATGAAAGGAAGAAAGATTCTCTCTTTTTTTTTTTTGCTATTGTTCTGCTTGTTTTTAAAGGTTTCTTAAAACTTTTCATTCCATTTAATGGATGTGAACTATTGTATATTTTGTTGTTACCACTAATAATTCTTCCATATTTATAGTTGTCTAAGTTTCTTGGCCTGATTCTCCTCTTCTTCTCCTTTTCTTCTCCACCTCCTCCTCCTCCTGTCCTTTTTTGTTTCTCTCCTTCTTCTTCTTTTTAGCATAATGACCTTCTGGCCACATGTTCATTTAGAACTAATTATAATGTATTGTAAACATTTGTCCAAAACTAATTTCTGCCAAAATGCTTTCCAGTTTTTCCAGAGGTTTTTTTTTTCACATCCAGAGTTCTTCCATGAGTAATTGACATTCTCATGTCTCTTGAAGACCACTTATTGAATTTTGTTGTTTCTGATTCTTTCTTATTCAATCTGCTCTATTGTTATACATATCTTTTTTTTAACTAGTACTAAACAGATTTGAAGACATTTAATTCATAATGTAATTTGAGGTCTCAAAATGCTGTTTTCTGGCAGAGTTTAACAGCGTTAAAAGAAATTACATTCATTCCACTGAAGAGAAGAGAAATAATGGTGATCTGAAGGCAGACGGGATTTTAGCATAGCCCAGGGAAAGGCAGGAAGTGAATTATTGACAAAAATGCAATTGACCACTTTCCCTCTGAATGTTTTTTTCCTATAGGCTGGCATCTTGTCATCTTACCTCTACATATTTCCAGAATCTATTCTTTTATCTCAGTAGCAATAAGAGCTTGAAAAACCTGGATCTGAGTGGAAATTCCTTGGAGGAGGGAGGAATAAAACTCCTGTGTAAGGCCTTGCAAAACCCAAACTGTGTGTTAGAGACTCTGACGTGAGTTCTCACATATTCATTTTTTTGACAATTTGTTTAGCATCAGGGACAGGAGAGAGAGAGAGAATCACAAATCAGGGAATGGAGAGTGGAAATTACAGTCCTAATCCAGGTTCAGGGTTCATAGTCTGACACACTCCCAGTGCTTTAAAGAGGAACATGATAGGAAAAGATTGGTTTGCTAAGGGAATACTGCCTTTCTCTCTAAAAGCTGATTTTCATGTATATGTGCCTGGCTCCTAAGTCTGTGTTTTCATTCCTAAACTCTGGATATCCTGTGAACATGACAGACTCAACATGTCTGGACTGAACTGGTTTTGTTTTCAATAAAACCCATACCTCTTCCAAACTTCCCTATTTCTGCTTAGGATCCTATCCTACTAGTCACTCAGGTTTGCAACTTCACTGTTATCCTTGATTCTTCTCTTTCTCACCCCATATATAAAATCAGTTGCCATATTTTGTAACTTCTTCTTCCAATAAAATCTTCTTTGTCTTTTTCTTATCTCTATGCAAGAAAGATGAAGTTGTTTTCCCTAGCTGGCTAGTTGGGTCCCCAATGAGACCCACTTACTGACAGAAGTTCTGGAGGAGAAATTGAGATTGGTGACTTTGCACATCCCTCCTTCACTTAAAATTAGTTCATTTGAATGTCATGGCATCACCTCCCTGATGTCATGGTCCTCTTTGAGAACGAAGGACCAACAATAACTTCTGTGAGTAGTAGTTGACCCAAGAAAGTTGCTGTGGTGACAAGAAGATTGAAACAGACCCTCAGAAGGAAATCACGAAATCGAAGCTCCTCAATCAGTGGTGGGGAACCTGTAGCTTTCAGGCCACATGTAGCTTTCTAGGTCCTTAAGTGCAGTCTTTTTTTTTTAATTCAAGTTTTACAGAACAAATACTTTCTCCAAAAGTGATTTTTCCTATCTTTTATCATCTTTGCTAATAGGCCTCAGAGTTCTATTATTCTACATTTCTCTTATTAGTAGTAATTTGTAGTAGTCTTTCTTATGGTTATTAGAGGTTTGCAGTTTCTCTTTTGAGACCTATTTTATCGTCTTCTTTGACTACTTATTCATGGAGCAAGGACTTAAATCATACAATTCTGTCTGCTCTCTTTGTATATCTTGGATATTAATTATCAGAGCTTTCCTGTCAAAAAAAAAAACAAAGCAAAACAATGTATTTTCCCAATGTCTCCCTTTCTTGTCATACCATGAATTCCATTCATGGGAAAAACCTTTCAATTGCATTTAATGGACATGGCTATTTTGTGGTTTTATTTGTTGCCGTTGTCTCTGAATCCTCCGAATATTTATAGTTGTCTAAGTCTGTGATCTGATTCTCTTCTTTTTTTCTTTCTTTTGTTTTTCTTCTTGGTCTTCTTTTTTACATTACGACCTTAAAGTCATATGTACCTTTTGACTTATTTTGACTTAGTCTGTGTTATAAAACTTGGTCTAAAACTAATTTCTTCCATGATGTTTTCCACGTTTTCAAGCATTTTTTATCATGTAGGAAGTTCTTACATGAGTAATTTATGTATTCTTGTTTATTGGAGTCTATTGAACGTAATTGTTTCTGGTTCCTTCTTATTTCATCTTCTCTGTTTGTATGCTTTTCTGTTTTTTTAATCTACTACTAAATAGTTTCGATGACTCTTGCCTTATACTATAATTTGAGATCTAAAAGGGCTATTTTGGGGGGGGTTTTGGTGTTGTTGTTTTTTTCCACTGGTAATCTTTTTATTTTTTTAAATTAACTTTTGCTTCCTTTTAGTTTACATCATTCATTTCCACAAGATTTTGAGTTACAAATTTTCTCCCCATCTTTCCACTACCCACCACCCCAAAACAGCGATCCCACTGTATACTCCCTCCCCCAATCTACTTTCTCTTACATCCTCCCCCATGACCTCTCTGACTTTCTGATAGGGCAAGGTGGATCTCCCTGCCTCAGTACCTGTATATCTAGCTTCCCAGTTGCATATAAATAATAATTATTATTATCATAATTACTATTATAATAATACATTTGTATATTTTTAAATTTTGATTTTAAAACTTTAAATTCTAGATTCTTTCCTGTCCTCCCTTGTTACCCACCCCCACTGGGAAGACAAGCAATTCAATACAAGCCATATATGTGTAGTTGTACAAAACATCTCCACAATGGACATATTGTGAAAGACTGATTATATTTCCCTCCATCTTATCCCAACCCCTCCTTGTTCTATTCTCTACTTTGTCCCTGTCCCTTTAAAAAAGTGTGTGTTTCTAGCATCCTTCCCCCCCAACCTGCCTTCCCTTCCATCATCCCCACTCTCATCCCCTTCCCCCCACTCTCTTGTAGGGCAAAATACCCAATTTAGGATGTATATCATTCCTTCCCTGAGCCAAATTCAATGAGAGTAATGTTGAATCATTCCCTTTTGCCTTCCTATTCTTCCTCTCTATTGTAACGGTTATCCCTTGCCTCTTCTAAATGAGATAATTAGCTCCATTCTGTCTCTCCCTGTCTTTTGTCATTATATTCTTCTCTCACCTCTCAATTTCACCTTTTAAATATCATCCCTTCCTATTCAATTGATCCTGTGCCCTCCATCTATGTACACATATATACACACACTTACATATGTATTCATATGCATGTATACCCTCCTATATATGTGTATGTATACATATGTGTGTATACACACACACACACACATATACACATTTACATTCCCTTCAACTATCCTCATACTGAGAAAAGTTTCATAAGTTACAATTATTGTTTTTCCATTTAGGTATGTAAATATTTCAATCATAATTCCTTATGATCTCTTTTCCTTGTTTACCTTCTCATGCTTCTTGTCAAAAATGTCAAACTTTCTATTTAGCTCTGGTTTTTTCATCAAAAAGTCTTGAAAGTCCTCCACCTCACTGAATGACAATATTTTCCCCTGAAACATTATTCTCATTTCTGCTGGGTAGTTGATTCTTGTTTTAATCCTAGCTCCTTTTATCTCCAGAATATCATATTCCAGGCCCTTTGATTCCTTAATGTAGAAGCTGCTAAATCCTGTGTTATCCTGATTGTGTTTCCACAATATTAAAATTATTTCTTCTTGGCTGCTTGAATTATTTCCTTCTTTATCTGAGAACTCTGGAATGTGGTTATAACATTCCTAGGAGTTTTCTTTTGGGGATCTTTTTCAAGAGGGGATTGGTGAATTCTTTCAGTTTTTCTTTTGCCCTCTCATTCTAAAATATCAGGGCAATTTTCCTTGAGAACTTCTTGAAGGATGATTTCTCGGTTCTTTTTTTGATGATGGCTTTCAGGTAATCCAGTGATTTTTAAATTGTCATTCCTGGATCTATTTTCCAGGTCAGTGTTTTTTTCAATGAGATATTTCACATAGCTTTCTATTTTTTTCATTTGTCTGGCTCTGTTTAATAGTATCTTGATTTCTCATGAAGTCATTTGTTTCCATTTGCTCTAATCCAATTCTGAAGGAATTATTCTCTTCATCGGGCTTTTGAGATTCTTTATCCATCTTGCAAATTTGGCTTTTTAAAGCACTCTTCTCATTGGCTTTTTGGGCCTCTTTTGCCATTTGAGTTAGTCTATTGTTTAAGGTGCTATTTTCTCCAGTCAGGTTGTTGACTCTCTTTTCATGATTTTCTTGCATCATTCTCATTTCTCTTCTCAATTTTTCCTCCACTTCTCTCATTTGGTTTTCAAAATTCTTCTTAAGCTCCTCTATGGCCTGTAACCAGTTCATATTTTTCTTGGAAGCTTTTAGTGCAGGAATTCTGACTCTGTTGTCTTCCCCGTTCCATGTTTTTATCTTCTTTGTCCCCAAAAAAGCAATCTCAAGTTGACTGTGCTTGCTTTGGTTACTTTGCTTACTCATGTTACCAGTCAATTACTTCACTTTTGAGTTCTTTGCCACAGCAGGACTCTGCTTCTAGAGGGGAGAGCTTTGTACCAAATTGCTGGGATTTTCACAGAGGCTGGAGCTATTAGGGGGCTACCATCTCTACAACCCCCACCAGATTTGGTTCCCTGGTCACACATTTCAGGACCACCACCCAAGACCATGATCCCAATCCAGGCAGGTTAAGGCAAGAGCACTTAACCACTGAATGGTCCCTTGGCCCCCTTGTAATCTGCAGGTGGGAAACTCTGATGCAGACATGTGGAGGCAGCTTCAGGGCCACCACTTCTGCCACTTCTGGCTCTGGGAGCAGAAGGCCTAACCCACTCCTCTGTCCCCCTAAATTTAGGTGAGTTTCATTGACCTTGTACTTTACTTTTGGGATTTATGTGTTGATAAATCTGGAAACCACCACAGCTGCTGGTGATCCACTCTCCTGGATGCTCCAGCTGGGCTGGTCAGGCTGCCCTGGGGCTAAAACCATGGGTTCATGCTAGGCTGAGTTCAGCTCCCAGCGTGCTGCAATGAACCCTTCTTGTCTGCCTGCCGGGCTGCCATCAATGGGAGATTTGCTTCTCTGTCACTCTGTGGGCTCTGGAGCTCTAAAATTAGTTTAGAATCATATTTTCTAGGTATTTGAGGTGGTTATGGGGGCAGCCACAGAGTTTTCCTGCTTCTATGCTGTCATCTTGACTCGTGCCCCTAAAGGGCTGTTTTGTAGAAGAGAACATTCTTGAGTGATCAAGGGATCATTCTGCTGAAATGAGCTGACAGATTATGGTGATCATAAAGTATATGTGTTTTTACCATTGCCCAGAGAAAGAGAAGTTAATTGAATTGAGTCAGATACAAGCGAATCCAAGAGACTCAGGATTCTTGACTCAGTAAGAAGGCAAATGAAATTCAGTTTTGCAGTGATAATAACAATCCAAAGCAATTGTATGATGTCCTGAAGTCTATTTATGGGCCAAAGACCTATGGTGCATATCAACTACTCAGTGCTAATGGAGTCACATTGATTAATAATAAAGATCCTGGAGAGATGAGCTGAACACTTCCACAGTGCTTTCAATGGATTCTCATCAATCAGTGCTGAAACCATTGACCTCAGGTAGAAATCAGTCCCTCTCTAGACAAATATCTGACTAAAGAGGAGGTTTTGAGTGCCATTTGGCTTCTTCTCTATGGTAAAGCAACAGATGATAACTCTTTTGCACCTGAGATTTATAAGGTAGAAGTGGGGTACATTGCTCATGCCTCAAATTTTCTGTGTTCAAGGTCTGCTTCAAGGACTCCTCTATTGCCCATCTCTATAAAAGTAAAGGAAAGAGATTGTCCTGGGACAATCACAGGGAGGTTCTCTCTCTTAGTTATTGCTGGCAAGATTCTTGCCAGAGTCTTCCTTAATAGCCTGGTCCTTCACCTGGAAGATAGTCATCTACCTGAGAGCCAGTGTGGTTTCAGAGGGCCAAGGGACAGTCCATGTTATTTGTTGCTTTGCAACTTCGGGAGAAATGCCAAGAGTAGCAGAGAGGTCTGTACACAGCGTTCATTGATTTGTCCCAGGCCTTTGATACTGTCAATCATGAGGGCTTGTGGAAAACTCAAATGTGGTTGCCTGGAGAAGTTCATCAGTATTGTATGTCAGTATCATGACAGCATGTTTGCCTGGGTTCTGGGTAACAGATGACACTTTTATTCTCTCCCAGTCACCAGTAGAGTAAAGCAAAACTGGGTGTTTCCTCCCATGCTTTTTAGGATGATATTATGTTATCAGACACATTCTGTGAAAACAAACATAGTATCAAGGTCAGCTACCACATTCACTGTAAATTATTTAACTTGAAAAGGTCACAATGCAAGACTAAAATGGAAGGAGAGCGTGTGGCTTTTTGTTCACAGTTGAATGTGAACTCAATGTAGCGTCTGAAACTGAGCTGCATCAAAGTATGTATCTATTCTCTGATGATTGTGATAATTTTGACCTACCAGTTAACACCAATGAAACTCAAGTGCTGCACCCACCAACACCATACCATCCTTACTTGGAACCACAGTTACAGCAAATGGAGAAGTTTTGAACGCTGTGGATAAGTTCATTTACTTTGGCAGTATACATTCCAGGAATGTACACACTGATAACGAGGTTGACACATGCATTTCCAGAGCTAGCTCAGTGTTTGGGAGGCTCCAAAGGAAGTATGAGAGAGAAGAGGTATTTGATGGCCTACCAAACTGAAGCTCTACAGAGCCATTGTGCTGACCTTATTGTTGTATACTAGTGAAACATGAACAGTATACCAGCATCCTCCCAGGAAACTTAGTAGCTTCAATTTGAATTGTTTTAGGGAGGTTGTGAAGATCACCTGGAAAGATAAGGTAATGGACACTTAGATCCTTTGTCAGATTAAACTGCCAAGCACTCAAACTCGACTGCAGATAACACAACTCAAATGGGCTGGCCCCATTGTTAAAATTTCATAATACACTTGCCTAAAATTATTTTATAGGGAACTCACACAGTGCAAGACACATGGTGGTCAGAAGAAGTGATGTAAGAACTCCCTCAAGGTCTCTCAAGAACTTTGAAATTGACTACATGACATGGAAGACACTGACACAGGACTGCCCAGCACGGGTATGCCCTCATCAAAGAAAGGGCTGTGCCCTATGGGCAAAGCAGATAAGATATATCTCAAAACAACTGAGAAATGTACAGATTTAGAGAATACACCTCAAATATTCATGTGGACTTTGTGTCTGACATGTGGTAGAGTATTCTGAGTTCATGTTGGTCAGATCAGTCACAGCTAGGCAACACTATAACTTGACTTTAATATAGCAATGTCATTTTGGTCCTCTCTGAGAAGGAAGAACAACAACCAATAAATTCAAACCATGTATGAAATTAGTCTGGCATAAGTCTTCCTCACAAACTTCTTGTTTACTGACCTTGCAATCATCACTTCCTCAGTGAGATTTGCATAAACTACATTTTTAATAGTACGTTTTATAATTTTTTTCCTAGGGATCCGAAGTCAAATTCACTGGCACAAAATATCCAGACCTTGCTGTCTTTCCTTTACTGAAAATACAAACACTTGCCCTTCTTAAATTTTGTAGGATCTCTCTTATTTTACATGGTCTTCCACATATAACCAACAAAGCCTCAGCAACCACACCAGTTTTCTTAGTTGTTTGTAAGTTTCAAGTAACAGTTTTTTCCCTCCCACTGGTTTCTCCCCTATGGAGAAAAAAAAATCCCTCCATACATAGCTATGTAGTTTGGCAAAAAAAAAAATTTCCATATCAATTGCGTCCAAAAATATATGGTTCAGCATTTCAAGTTCATCATCTATTTTATCATCATTTTGTTGATCAGAGTTTTATAGTCTTTCACAGTTGCTTTTTCTTTATAATATTACGATTCGATATATCTTGTTTGTCTCATTTTCCTCTCCATTAAGCCCATACAGATCTTCCCAGTTTACTCTGAAACCATACATTTCTTCACATCTTATCGAATGATATTCCACCACATTCATATAACACAACTTGTTTTGCCATTTCTCAACAGAATACCCTTTTAGTTTCCAATTTTTGGCTAAAGAGAAAGATTTGCTGTAAATATTGTTATACATATAACTTCTTTTCCTCTTTTTTTCATTTATTTGATATATAGGACTAGTAGTGGTATAGCTACACTGAAGGGTATATGTAATTTGATAAAGTTATTGGTATTCCTTTTCATAATATCCAGACCAATTCACAGCTTCACTAACAATGTATCTGTATCTGTTTTTCCATAGGCTCTCCAGTATTCCTCATTTGTCTCTTTTGTCATCTGTGCCTGTCTAAAGGTTGTGAAATAGGACTTTAAGCTGCTTTAATTAACATTTCTCTAATTATCATTGATTTATGGAACTTTTTCTTATGAATATTGATGACTTGCATTTCTTTCCTTAAAGATTACCTGTTCATATGCCCCAAGGGCTATAAAACTGTGCATACCCTTTCATCCAGCCATACCTCTTCTAGGTCCATATATCAAAGAGATCCAGAGACAGACCGACAGACACTGACAGACAGAGGAGGGAGAGAGACAGAGAGAGAGAGAGAGAGAGAGAGAGAGAGAACCTAACTGTTTAAAAATATCAATAGCAACTCTTTTTGGCGGTAGCTAAGAATTAGAAATTGAGGGGTACTCATCAATTGGGGAAGGGTTGAACAAGATATGGTTCATGATTATGATGGAATATTATTGTGCTATAAGATATGACAAACAGGATGATTTTTAGAAAAACCTGGAAAGACATACATAAATTGATACAATGTGAAGTAAGCAGATCCAGGGGAACATTGCATATAGCAATAGCAATATTATATGACAAGGAATTGTAAATGACTTGATTATTCTCAACAATACAATGATCCAAGACAATCCACAGGACTCATGATGAAAAATGTTGCCTTCAGAGAAAGAACTGATGTCTGAATACAGACTGAAGCACCCTATTTTTCACTTCCTTACTTTCTTTTTTTCTTTGCTTTCTTTCTAGTCTTCTTGCACAAAATGGCAAATATGGAAGTGTTTTCTAGGATTGCACACATATAACCTATATCAGTATGTTTACTGGTTCAGGGAGAGGGAAGGAAAGGGGGAGAAGGATAGAATTTTGGACTCAAACCTTAAAAAAGTTAAAAAAATTTTATATGTAATTGAGATAAATTAAAATGTTATTTTTTAAATTTGCCTATTGTTTGTCTCCTTTGATCATTTATCAGTTGAAGAATGGCTCTGAGCCCTTTAAGTTGTTATGGGAATCTGAAGATCTTTCCTGCTCCTAGGCCCTTTGATAGGCTTAAGTGGCTCTGAGACCCTTCCCTGATTTGAAAGTATACTCTGCCCCCCTAATAGGCTGAATGTGGTCACATGGAACTCGTGGCAAGAGGCTTGTTCTTCAGGAATGTCCATGCCTTATTACTTTGTGATTGGTCAGTGGGTCAAGAGGGTTGTGACATTCTCTGATCCAAGAGAAGGCTATATATACACTGATGTGAGTTTAAGCTTTGGGGCTCACTATGGAAAGAGTTATGTAATTTGGCCAGATGAGACTCTGGGAACCTGTTGAGCCCCCCAGCTTTGAAAATCCAGATGCTGATGCTTCTCTCTCTGGTAACTGACTAGGTATGGATGTGATGGTCAGAGGGTTGGAAGCCCATCTGCTGATCTGTTTCTTTGTCTGCTTGTAATTTTGTATTCTCTGAAGTTCAGGGTGCTGATTTTTCCCCTGAACTAGTTAAATGATATGTTTGATTGATTAAAGTAAGATTGTTAACCCATTTTGAGTTGCTTTCCTTTAGAAAAGCAGATCTAAGAAGCTGTACTAGCAGCCATCCTGGATATGCTAGGGTGCTTGCTGCTACATAAGTTTAAATTAATTTCTTATATAACTTGGACATTTGTACTTGATTAGTGAAATTTGATTCAAAGATCCTTTCCGCCAATTTACTTGTTTTTCTTCTCATTTTAGCTGCATTATTTTTGTTTATGTAAAAACTTTTAGTTTTTTTTTTTTAATCAAAATGTACCACTTAAGCTTTCATGATCCTCCTTGTTCCTTGTTTGGTCATAAGCTCTTCTACAAAGTATAATTTAAAAAACAGCCAAACAACTCTAATTTCCATTCTAACCTGACAAATTCTTTTATTTTTAAATCATGAACTTAGCAAACACCAGTTACAATGGACTTTTATTCTATATAGGAGAACAGAAGAAAGAGAATTTGTCATGAAATTGTGGATCTCTATTACGTAGAACTTGATTTTATTTTTAAATGTATGATCAATATATACATTTCAAAACTATCCTGTTTGTTGCTCTTTTCTGGCCTTCTTTCTCTTCTTTTTTTTCCATTAAAATGAAAAAAAAATTCCTTACTGACTTTTTTTCTTTTTACATTTGAAGTCTTATCTCTATTCCCCACTTACCCATCTTCCCTCATCCCCTTTTGGAGTAAAGAAAAACAAAACCCTTGTAACAAGTATACAGGATCAAACAAAACAAATTTCAGAATTTGAGTGTGTGTGTTTGTGTGTATGTGTGTGTTCTGAGCATGTGGTTCTAAAGGGCCTTTCAGTTTGATCCTCTTCCCACACAAAGCCAGGAAATGAATGGTAGCTTGAGAAATGAAATTCTCATTTTTCCTTTGGTTGTCTTTCTCCTGTAGGTTGTCCCCTTGTTCTTTAACTGCTGCTTGTCTTCAAGATCTCCTCCCTGTTATCTGTAGCAGTCAGAACCTAAAAACCTTGGACCTGAGTGCCAATTTGTTTGGTGATAAAGGAGTAAAGCTGCTGTGTGATGCCTTGGAAAAGCAAGACTGTAAACTACAGACACTACAGTGAGTCCCCCTGGATTCCTTTCTAGAATGTGCCCAATGCATTAGGATCAAAAAAAAAAAAGGAAGAGCAAATGTTAGGGGTCAAACCCATAAAATCCTTTTTACTTTATCTTTTCAATTTAAAAAAATCCACTATATCTCCATAACTCCCCTCCCCTGCCAATTTGAAAAAAAAAGAAAAGAAAAAGAAGACTTTTGCCTTATTGTACATAGTCAAGCAAAACGAATTCCTGTACTTGCCTAGTCCAAAGAACACATATGTCTATCAGTATTCTGAGTCCATCACCTTCCCTGTTAAGGGGCTGCTAATATGCTGCATGAGTCCCCTGTAATTGTTTTGGATGATTGCATTATTCTGGGTTCTAAAGTCTTTCAAAGTTGTTTGTCTTTATAATTGTCATTGTCATGGTATGTGTTTGTATTGTATAAACTATTTTCCTGGTTCTGCTCACTTCCCTCCAAATTAGTTCATACAAGTCATCCTGGGTTTCTCTGAAACCATCCCCTTCATCATTTCTTAGAGCCCAATATTCCATCACATGAGTATACCATAACTTGTTGGTATATTCCTTATTTCATGAATGCCCTCTCAGTTTCCAGTTCTTTAATGGAACCACAAAAAGATCTTTGAGCAGGGAAAATAGGAAAGGGACCCCGCAGTCAGCCAGTCTGATACAGTCTGAGTCGAAGACATTTTCTTTCCTGTTGCACATTGTAGGTAGGGGAGCCTTCCCCTTTTCCCTCCCCTGGCTTCTGCTAGGGTTAGTTTGCTCAGAGGAGACTCCACTTCCTTCTTACAAACCCAGTGGCCGTCTCTATTCTTTCTTTTTAGTTCATCACCTTCATCTGAGACCTTTGGTCTCACTATTATCTCTTGTTTCTTTCTGGAAAGGAAGGATCTCTGAATATTGTGAAGAGGCTGAACAGCTCTGGGAAATGAGCATAGAGGGAACTGCTAAGGACAACTGCCATATTACTACTTATATATGAAGACTGAATCTTTTTCATCCACTAATCCACAGGGCAGAGGTGAAGATTTCCTTTTGTTTTCAACTAGTTCCCACAGAATTGCAGCATCTTAGAGAAGGATACCTCTTCTAATCCAGAGGGACTGAACTTGTGGCCAAACCACTTTCCAGGGTGGCCCAACCATATTCAGAGTGGATTGTTTAATAAAAGAAATTAAAATGCAGTACAACTTAGATTTTTTTTTTAGTTTTCTAAATCAATATAATCAAAAGTTTAATTTCCATTTGAACTGGACATCACTGGTGAAGTCCAGCCTACTCCTAATCACGTCTCTCTGTCACTTAAAGGCTCCTTTGAAATATACATCTATACATTCATATATACATATATGTGTATGTAGAGAGATATTAAATTTATTTTACATTTATTATTTCTTTTCAACGGCCCCTCCCCCACAATAGATCAGTAAAAACAAGACCAAAAAAATAAACCCCTCTCATTTTTAGTCTAAAAATACTGACATTCAGCTAACCTATCCCTGCCTTGCTCTCACTCCCGCAGCTTCTTCTTCTGACCCACCCACAGCACTGTGGAGGAGGCTGCCAGGTGGTGCCACAGATAGACCACTAGGCTTGGATTCAAGAAGAAAATTAAATTCAAATTTGGCTTTAGATGCCTGTTAGATGTGTGACCAGGAGCAAGTTATTTATCCTCTGCCTGCCTCAGTTTCCTTACCTGTAAAGTGGAGAGAATAGTAGTACCTTACAGCATTGTTATAAAGATTAAATGAGACAATATTTGTAATGTCCAAGGCTCCCTGCCCCATAGTAGGTGCTTTATAAATGTTTCTTTCTTTCCTTCCTTGCTTCTCTCCCAGATCTCTGTCCTGGTTACCCTCCTATGAACATCCTCCATTTTCTTATTGTTATTACTAAAATGAGGGCACCCTCTTTATCCCCAACAGAATACAAAGATCCTATCCTGGCCTGGCCAGGCCAGAGGACAGAAAACCTAACACATCCCTCATTTTGTGCCATATGCTTCTCTTGATGAAGCCTTAATTCACACTCGCTATTTTGTCAGATTTGTCACAGTATTGTCTCATATGACTTGCAAATCCAGTTATTTTTTACATGGACTGTTGTGTATTCATGTTTCTCCCTTTCTGGCACTTGTGCACTTGGTGTTTTGAACCCAGGTGTAGAACTGACCATCTGTTCAGGCTTTGACTATGAAGAGAGATTCTGTCCAACCTGTGCTGGACCTGCCCCAATGAAGTCCATTCAGTCAAGGTCTTCAACTGATGGTCATTCAGGCAGTCTCGAGGAGGCCATTAGAAGGACAAATCTTTTTGTTTGTTTGTTTCTTTTTCTTTTTGGAGGGCAGTCGGGGTTAAGTGACTCGCCCAAGGTCACACAGCTAGTTTTTGTGTGTGTGTTAAGTGTCTGAGGCCGGATTTGAACTCTCGTACTCCTGACTCCAGGGCCAGTGCTCTATTCACTGCGCCACCTAGCCGCCCCAGGACAAATCTTAAATCTGTTTCAGATATAGCAGATGAGGTTTTTAAAGCCATCCTTCAGTAGCTCCTATGTACACACACACACACACACACACACACACACACACACAGTCGCAATTACAGACAGCAAAATGTGGGAGGAGCGATGGCAAGCAGAAGTAACTAGAAGAAAGTACTTAATTAAGTATATGAGCATAGGACTCACAAAGAATTTCAGTTAAAGATTGAACAAAGTGTCTTTATGTTTTCACAGCTTCCTCCAATATGACTTAAGTGAAGAATCAGAGAGAGCGTTGGTCATCCTTAAATCAAGGAAATCTTTTCTCACCCTTACTTTAATGAAGGAAGAAGCTACAGAGGATTTTTTAACTAGGCTGCTGAATAACAAGTCCACCTACTAGTGACTGTGAACAAGTCACTTTTCCTTTATGACCATCAATTTTCTTATCCATGTTTTATTCTGCATTTCTCTTATTATTAGTATCTTGTAGCAGTATTTCACGTGATTATTAGAGATTTACAGTTTCTCGTTGGAGAAGTGTTTCTTCATCTCCTTTGACCACTTATTCATGGAGCAATGACTTAAATCACATAATTCTCTTTCCCATATATATTTTGGACATTTGTCCTATATCAGAGATTTTCTGCCCAAATACCCAGAAGAAAACCAAATATTTTCCCCATGTCTCCCTCTCTTATTATACCACTAATTCTATTTATGCAAAAACTTTTCAGTTGGATTTACTAGATATGAGCTATTTTGTCTTTTGTTGTTGCCACTGTCTAAGAATTCTCCCATTTTCATAGTTGTG
>JAQQSW010003143.1:0-14764 GCA_028646575.1 Pseudocheirus occidentalis | reverse complement strand
CTTTCTTTAAAATCTAAGTTGATTGTGTATAAAGCCAAGCATCAGCAGCTTTTCAGAAGAATGCTGCTGTGAACAGCTTTTAAGGTTCTCATTACACAGTATAGTGAGCACTCTATTGTGTAAGAAATCAAAACAACACTTTCACAGTAAATCAAAGTACAGCATTCACAATGTTACAACTTATCACAGAAAATCAAAATATAGCTTTCGCAACGACTTATCACAGAGAATGTCCATATAGTTTCCACCACAGTGGACTCAAAGTTTTCAACAAAGAACAATCATTTAGTAACTCAATCATTCAATTATTCTTAAGAAGGTTTGCCTCCTCAAGGAACACAAAGTACAAAAGTCAAAGTTCTTCACTTATTGGGCACACTAAGTTAACCTAATCAGTCACTTGTTCAATCATCAATCACTAAGTACAATCATCTGGTCAATCAATCGCTTAGTCAACTCCGTCATTCAATCATCCTTCATCATTCAATATTCAATCATCAAAAAATACACAGACCTTCCACCCCTAGGTCACTAGTAAATTTACAATTTTTCAGTCAGTACACAGTATCCAAGTAAAGACTGGGCGTGGTTCCTCAGATTCCCTGGATCCCCTTCCATGGTCCTAGATCCTACCTGGATTCACCAAACTGTTACCTGGGTTCAAAGGTAGACAGTTCCCAGATCCTTGTCAAGCTCTCTGTGCGGTTCCTGCTCCATGTTGGAGCTCAGGGTCCAGTCCATCTCAGATCCTTCACAGTCTCTGTTCCTGGGAAGACAAGGCTTAACAAAACCACAAACAGGCTCAATACAAAGTTCCAGCATCACAGTCATGCTTCTTCAGTCTTCAGCAGCTCTGGCTGGCCCTCAGCAATCCTCAACAGCCTCAGCAGCTCCGGCTGGCCCTTAGACTCAGCAGAAGTTTCAGCTGGTTCCCAGAATCAAAATCACTTCATTCAGGTTTTCAAAATCAAAATCATCCTCTCTGGAGGGGGAGGTGCAGGGAAAAGGGGTGGGGGTTGTTTTCAGCCTCCTTGGCTCCTCTTCACTCTTCAACCTTCCTGGTGGCAACAGCTTCTGCCTCCATGAAGCTTGCTCCAAGAAGATCTGTCTCTCCCTCTCTGTGTTTTTCCTTATATGCAGTGCTGCTCCTCCCTGTTCAGCCCCTTTCTGTTATATAAGCAACAGGAGACAGGAGTTCATACCTTCTGTTTCTTTAACAGAGGCTTAATCTGAACTAGGTGCTAAGTATCTCCTAGTTTAGCCATACAAAAGGAACTTCAGATCTCATTAATGTTACATTGTGCACCCACATTATTCTCTTTAGGCCACCTCCCTTGTCTCCCTCAGAATTGTTTCTCTTTGTATCAAGCCTTTCTTGTACACCCCAGGTCCTGGTGCTCAATCCCTCTCCAGCCTCACCTAGAAAACTCCCCAAACTGAATCTATTTATTGTGCATAATTCATATAACTATGTGTATGTGTATTAGTTCTCCTGATAGAGTTTAAGCTCTCTGAGGTCAAGGATGATTTTGTTTTTGAGTTTGTATTTGCCAGTTCTAGCACAATCCCTGGCACACAGTAGGAGCCATATTCATGCTTATTGATTGATCACAAGATTGATTAGGATCCCATTCCTGAAGCTTTCAGATTCCTCTTGGGCTATATTCTCCTACAGAATTCTGCTGAATCATATCTATCCTTTTCCTGAAACCTTTAATAGTTCTCCTAAAATCTGGGGTGTATGTCAGGCTGTTTCTAACTATAACGTCCTTAATCGCAAGTGTCTAATCTAAGCTGCAGTCATGTTCCAAATTCCCAAAATTTCTATGGAATTGTTGAGGTTTAGGGGTACTTGGAACCCAAAAGACTAACACATAGTCCTGCCCAAAAGAATTCAACCTAAGGCTTCTTTTTGCCAAAGACAAGGTTTCTCAGAACACTGATACAGGGTGGGTATGATTCTACAGATCTGGCATATTGGTTAGATTTAAGGAATCTGAGCATTTGTGGTGCTTGTTTTGTCAAGTGGACTGGATTGAATCTGAGCACCTTAATGGAGGCAAAATGGATCTTATATACAGAAAGACTGGGAACAGAGAAGGGGTATATCTGGAATTCAGTGAGTTGTGGTCTAGGGTGGGGCCAAGTGCAGACAATGAAAGAGCAGTTAGTTATCTGGGAAGGGCTGATTGCCCCAGGTGACTGCCAGGGACCTGAGCTATGTGGGAGCGTCCTTTTCCTTTTTGGGGTCCAAATTCCAAAGACATGGTGTTTTCCTCATGGGGGTTCAGATCCCCATCCCCATCAGAGCAATCATTTTCTTACTATTAATGAGAAGAAAACTCAGAATAGAGGTTTAAGATACAGATTATGTTTAAATCTTAAAGAATCCTTAGAGATCATCTAGTCCAACCATTCTTTTTTTCTTTTTTTTTTACATATGAAACACAGAGAAAGTAACCAACTTGCTCAGTATCAAATAGACCTACACCCCTCTGACTATAAGAATAGAGTATTTCCCATATTACCCTCCTGTCTCTCTATGCTGATTCTTTGACCTTGTGAAAGATAAAATTATCAATAAGGCAAGCGTAGCCTATATAAATCTAGGGTTTCTTTATTGAACTTCTACTGAGACTTTCTTTGATTTCTTCCATCTTTCCCCCAGTCTCAGGTTATCCCATGTTCCATCTAGGAATGTGGGGCAAGAGAAACAAACTCTACCACGAAGAACACCCTTCCACTTTGTTTCTCCTCCTTCATCTAAGATACATGTCTGTTCACAAGCCTTGGATAAGATGGGAACCCAAAATGCTACCCCTACTGATGACATGGAAGTCCACCAGACCTTCCCCTCTGCCCTTTTTCTGCTTCCTAAGGTCCTCTAGGCCTTGCCAAATGTACCCTCTCTATGTTCTCAGGTACCTGGGCACTGCCTTCTTAATGCTCAATGTAACATTTCCTAAGGATCTCTGGGCCCTGCCATCCTCACTACCCACTGCTGCTGCATTCTTAGAACTCATAAGCATTTCCATCATTATTTCTTTGATTTTCAAACTCCCTTAATTAGTAAGAGTAGATATGGACTACCTCTTTCTCTTTGTGTCCCTAGAACTTAGAAAAATCTTTTGCACACTGTAAGTATTTAATAAATGATTTTTCATTTGTTTTCATTCATTCTCCTTAATATTACTTCATAGTGTATGTGCCAGAACCCCTTCTTCCCCTAGCAGAATTTAGATTTATTTAGACACAAGTTTGAGGTGGTTATTTTGGATCTGATCAGAAGATTAGGAAAGACATAAACAGAGGAGATAGATACACACCAAAGGTATCTGCCTCTTTCATAGAGAAGACTCAGGACAGACTCTATGTTGCAGGATTCCCCATGTATGGGAATGTCTTTCAGATGTTCCTTTTTCTACACTAATGGCATTGTATTTGTTACAATAAGATCTGGGACAGTCCAGAGTCTTTAGGCAGAGTTCTCTGACCACTCCAAAGACTGTGGCCTAATCATCCATGTAGGATGAGTGAAGTGCATGATGCATGAAGTGCATGGTTGCATTTCAACCAAGCCATGCAGTTAGATGACCAAGTTATTGATCTCTGCTAATGCAGAAAAACCAGAGGGTGGGCCAGAGGGACTGGTTAACTAGCTTTGTTCCCCTCTAAAGAAACCCCAGTTCTGAACTCCTCTGAATGGACCAGATTTGTCCCTGGAGCAGTAATGACTGAGGAACTCTCAAGCTCCTTAAGAAGAAATGGAAAGTCCTGAGCATTGGTTAGTCACCTATATTCAGAGTAAGAAATATAAAACAGAAGAAGCAGCCATAGGCCTGAGGCCTTGGCTTAGGTACTCCTAATAACACATGTGTCTGCTGCCAGTTCTAAGCAGTGGTCCCAGGTTGGGGTATGGGTTTTAAGGGGAAGAGAGATGGAGGTAGTCCTAGAGAGTTAAAGAGTTCTATGTCTCTCATTGTGGAAAGAGAAAGAGACAGTATGACTCTTCTTGGCTTAGTGGTAAATACTTCTTTGACCAAGTATGGCTGTAGTTCCTCCACCCCTGGCTCCTGCCATCTTGGGAGCCAGGGCAGTGCCAAGTCTTCCCAAAGAGGCGAGTCTTTCAGTCCTAAGTTATCCCAGGTAGCAAAGGTGAAGGAAAAATGTATACACAGAGGAGACCCAGATACAAAGGCATCACAGGTATCACTGAAAGGGACCCAGCCCCAGAGTGTGTACTCTATCAGAGTCAATTAGGAAGGACACTCATCTGGTTGTACCCATTGCTTACCTATCTTTATATCTATTTATGTACCTCTTCTTTATCTATCTATCTATCTATCTATCTATCTATCTATCTGTCTGTCTGTCTGTCTGTCTGTCTGTCTGTCTGTCTTTCTCTGTCCATCTGTCCATCCTTCCGTCTGTCTGTCTATCTATTTATCTATCTCTCCATCTACCTATCTATCTATCTATCTATCTATCTGTCTGTCTGTCTGTCTGTCTGTCTGTCTGTCTGCCTGTCTGTCTGTCTGACCGTCCATCCGTCCATCCATCCATCTATCCATCTGTCCATCCGTCTGTCTATCATTTATCTATTTAGTTATGTACATTGTATGTACATGCATACAGATATACATGTTTATATGTCTATGTATGTATGTATACACACGATGTTCCAAAAGTTTTAGTGCAGACCTGTATAGGAGAATCCTTATTTTTTTAATAATCTCTAAAATTCATCTATTTTTATATCTATATGAGTCTCTATATTCATATATATGCAAATATACAAATATATGTACATATAATCCCCATATGTATATATGTCTATAAAGCTATAACTGTATTTTCCTATAATGATATCATCAATCTCTAGCTGTATAGGTTTATATCTATAGATAAATAGATGAATGGATATGGATGCATATTGATAGCTATAGAGGGATATATAAAAAAAACACTTTCAAAGTAATAAAAACTCTGATTTGTTTCTCCATCTACATATATGCACATGCATGTACACACATGGGTATACATTTGTAGGTGTTACAATTATGTGTGTATACACACACACACATATATATACACACCTACTTATATACACATACATATATACATATACAAACAGACAAACATACATAGCTCCATGGGTACATATGTGACATGCATGTGTGGTGCATAATATCTCTTTATTGTGCATATTGTGGAATTAAATTGAAGGCCCCCTTGATTTCATTTTATTGTCTATTGAAGGAAGTAATGGGGTTGCTCCTTCGCTTTGGTAACAGGGATTACAAATTCAGTTAATAACTATGCCAATATTTACAATTACTAACATGGGACTTTACAATTCTCAGCACTTTACATTTATTATCTCATTGGAAGCTGAATGGATACACTTGATTATTTGAACTTTCCTGAAAGAAGGCAGTGGAACAATCTCCGATATTTTTCATTAATTATTCCTGTTGCCATTTTTATTACTCTCATATGAAAAACACTTATTAAGCCATAAAGGGCTATCCAAACAGGAAATGGTCTTCCTTTTTTAATAAGCAAAATAAACATATATATTCTTGGTGTCACTTGAGGAAAGAAAAATAAAACTAGAGAGAAAGCAATGCCCAGAAAGTGTTGCCTTCTGGGCATCAGAGATAGCCAGATTTAAACCACCTATTAGTCCAAGAGTGTGGAACCTGAGACTTCAAGACCACATGTGGCCCCTTAATAAAACGATTTGTTTTGTAAAACTTGGACTCAGTTGAAAGGCCATACCCAAGGACTTAGAAGGCCATGTGTGGCCTCAGTACTATAGGTTCTTCACCCCTGGATTGCCAGATCTTCCCAATTCACTTCTACAAAGTTCCTGAAGCTTCCAAAGCCTTGAACAGATCTCCCCACCAGGCAAGACTATGATTAATTTCTACTGATTACTGTCAGATACAACTATGTTTTGCTTTCCTATCACACTCCTTTTTGTTGAATGGGATATGGCCCGCTTGGATCTTTCTGTACCCTGGACTGAATTTCTTGCAAAATAATGTGGATAGAAACTGCCTTGGGGACCACCGTCCCCCCAATCCTGGACTCTCGAGACGCTCTGTGGTTTCCATTTCTACACAACAGATGGAGAGAACAGCTCTGTCCTAGAAAGCTTCTCTATTTCAGTCAGACACACAAGGTAAGGTGGGGAATGAGTTACAGGCATCTCAGGGGTGTTCTTAAGACCTTTTTAGACATGAGTCCAGGATTGACTCACCTCCGGGAAAGCTGTAGTGCATTAGAAAAAAATAAATCGACCCTTTTCTTCATCAACTCTCACCCTGCTCAAAGGGGCACCAACGTGCTTTTAAAAGCCAGAATGCAGTATGCTATCTCAAAAGGGGACAGCCTTTTCTGTTGGTGTGTTTGTTTGTTTTTCAGAAGATCCAGCCCATTAGAATGAATTCCATCTGAAGACATAACCCTCCAAATATCTGTTCACAATGACTGTAGCTTTGTTCATGTGCATCGTCTCCAGGGATCAAAGTGAATGGTGACCAAAAAGAAGAGATTGTCCCGCAGAAGCTTTAACGCCCTGAGTTCAGTGAGCCAAGATACCTCCCCAGCTGTCTGGCAAAGATGGACTCCATTAGGAGACCATTGAATCCCAAATGCAGGAACCGTCTGCTGTGCTGCATACTAGCTGGAGGTATTTGGGGAAGGGGGAGGAGTCAGGAAAGGATGGACAGGTATTCTTGACCTGCTCAGTCTCTGGCCATCTGAGGTACTCAGCCCTCAGCTCTCTGGGCTGGTCCTAGCCTCCCCAGCCAGGCTTTCACTTAAAAAGACTACAATTCAAATTGGGGCCCATTGCCCTTAATCTCAAAGAAGAGAATTTTCTATACTTGTCAATCAGCTCCAATCTCTCTCTCTCTCTCTCTCTCTCTCTCTCTCTCTCTCTCTCTCTCTCTCTCTCTCTCTCTCTCTCTCCTCTCTCCCTTTCTCTCTCTCTCTTTTTCTCTGTCTCTCTGTCTCTGTCTCTCTGTCTCTCTGTCTCTCTGTCTCTCTGTCTCTCTGTCTCTGTCTCTGTCTCTGTCTCTCTCTCTCTGTCTGTCTCTGTCTCTCTCTCTCTGTCTCTCTCTCTCTCTCTCTCTCATTCCCTCTTTCCCCCACTCTCCCCCTCACAAACAAGGGCCCTGCCAGGGTGAGATTGGCACAAGAGAAATGGAGACAGCTAATTCTCAGGGGGTCGTCTTTGGCAGGATCCCCTATTGAGCCCTCATGCTCCTCTGTGCCCGTCGCCGCCGAGGCCCAGGAGTGCCATCTGCAAACTGTGATTCATAAGCCCTCTGTCAGTCTGCCATCTACCCTGACATCATAAAATAACAAGAAGCCGCATTGTAATAAAGAGCCGAGGTTTGCAGCCTTCCAATTAAAGACCTCTAATTTATGGCTGCCGCAGCTGAGGCTTTATTTATTAGTAAACAGCTGCATTGGTTACACTTTTCCCTCCAAATGCACCAACTGGCCCCTCGGATAACCCATTAATCCTCAATAATCATCTGGGTCCTTCATGGAACCCGGGATGGATGGGTCTCAATGTCTAAGAAGGTGATTAAAAACGAATGAGTAACCTTGCCAGTCAGCTGGAGGAAGCTGCCCTCCCCAAAGAACCTTGGATGTGGAGGCAGCAGGATCAGGTTCAAACAGTAAGTGTGCCTCCATAGGGTGGTCTTGGGAAAGTCCCTTTTGTAGACTCAGTTTCTTCATTGGTGAAAATTGAGGGGGCTAGACTAGATAGCCTCTGAGGTGCCTCCCAGCACTGAGACACACACACACACACACACACACACACACACACAGAAAGAAAAGAGAGAGACAGAGAGAGAGAGAGAGAAGAAAGGGAGAGAGACAGAGAGAGGGGGAATAGGCAGAATGGTAGACTGATGACAGATGAATGGATGGTTAGACACATATAGAGGTGGACAGATGAATGGAGAGACACTTAGGTAGATAAAGAGATGGGTATTGAGGGAATATATGAATACATATATAGACAGACAGATAGATAGATAAAGAGATAGAGATATATGTTCTACAATCTAAAATTAGCCTGAGGAATTAAACAAGGGGGGAGAAATAATTATTTTGAATCTTATCTGTGTGATAAGATGTGAACATTAGTTCTTTCCATGTCTTCCTCCAGCCCCACCCCAACAGAAAATAAGTTTCTTGAGCCAAGACCTGATTCATCTGTAATCTTTGCACACCTGACACCCAACTCAATGTTTGGCCCATGGCAGATGCTTGAGGTATGGCTGTTGAATTGAACTGAGGGAAACTGAAGGGGATGTGGGGGACGTGGAAGTTTGGAAAGATGGTGATGCCTTTCTCCATCTTCCTCAAATAAGTTCAAGAAAATTCTCTGTGCTTGGATGTTGCCTAATTATTTGTCAAATTCTCATTAAGTGTAGTTTGTCTATAGCAAGATGTGGTGCTTGTTGTGTGCCTAGCATTGTGTTAAGCATTGAGGAAGCAAATACAAGCAAACAAGACAGTACCTGTCCTCAAGGAGCTGACATTTTGGTGAGTAACACAACACATAAAGGGGGTGGGAAAGGGTGGTATGTGTAGGCCATAGGGCTTGGAATTGGCCAAGAAGTGGACTGGGGGCCTTCTGTGGGGCAAGACAAGGTGAAAAGTCACCTATCTGACCCAGGGTCTCCAGAGCGGAGGCCAGGTTTCAGTGGGCTAGGGATGAGGATGATGGACAGGGTCCAGAGACTTTAGTTTGGAAATGCTTGGGAAGTGTAGTAAAGACCAGTTTTCACACCATTTCAGGTAAAGTTCACTTCTCAGCAGGTAAGGGCCTAGTTGCAAATCTCCATTGGTAGAATCTCGCTTATCAGAGTCTTCTCCACAAAGAAAAACAAAATTCTTGGAGTTTGTGATAGGGTTTGAGGTGAAGGGGGATGGATTTTTAAAAGTGGCCCTAATAAAATCACTGTGCAGGTTGAGCTTATAATCTTAAGGAAGTTGTAGACATTTTTAGGAGGTGTCTAGCTTATCAACTTGGACTTGATGGGGGAAAACATGGAAAATGCCTTTCTGAGATATTCAAAGTAGCATTGATATTGTGAACTGACTGACCTAGTATCACAGAATTGCTTTTTCTCACGTCTAATGGCCACAACCCTGGTTCAGGACCTTACCTTTCACTGCAGAATGCCCTCTGATCATCCTTTGGCCTCAAGTTTCTTCTGACTGTGTTCCATCCTCCCCTTGGCTGCCGCAGGGATTTTTCTAAAACACAGGTCTGCTCATGAGCCTCAGTAACTCCCTGTTACCTTTTTGATCAAATACCAAATGTTCATTTCAATCTGCAAAGCTCTTCATTACCTGACCCTTTCCCACCTTTCCAGTCTCCTAACACTTTACTCCCCTCTAGTCCGTTGATGATCCAGGTACCTCTGCCTCTTGGCAGATATTCCCACAGGACACTCAACTTCCTGTCTCAATGCCTTTGGGCTGACTGCCTCTATCCCCAGAACGGGCTTCCTCCTCTAACCTTCCTTGGCTTCTGTCAGGACGCGGCTTGTGGCCCACCTTCTTCCAGACCTTCCTTGTCTCCCTCATTTGCTAATACCTTGACCTTTCAGCTTGCTTTCTGTCTATGTTTGTGGGTATGTAGATGGTTACTTGTGGTTGCTTGCAGTAGCTGGTGATATCTGCAAGGCCGTGAACTGTTTATGCATTTCCTTATATGCCAGTTTCTTAGCTCAGTGTTTGTCATACAATAAGTGCTCATTGAAAGCTTGTTGACTGAGCAATGGATAGATGCACAGAATTTGAAAGTCAGAAATAACTTCTGCAGCTGGCTGGTCCAACACATATCTGGAAGGAATTCCCCGACTAATATGTATGGCAAGTAGTCATTCAGTGACCACTTGGAGACCTTAACTGAAGAGGGATCCACCATTGCTTGAGGTAGCCTAGATGATATTTCATTGTTAGGAAGGGTTGATTGACAGCCAGCCTGGACTGGGCTCTTCCCAGCTTGTACTCATAGTACCCAGTTCTGCCCCCTGGGACCAAGCTGAGTAAGTCTTCTTGTTGTTCAGTCCTTTCAATCATGTCCAACTTTTTGTGACCCCATTTGGGGTTTTCTTCATAAGGATACCGGAGTGCTTTGTCATTTCCTTTTCCAGATCATTTTACAGATGAGGAAACTGAGGCACACAGAGTTAGTCACTTGCCCAAGATCACACAGATAGTAAGTATCTGAGGCCAGATTTGAACTCAGGAAGATGAATCTTTTTGCCTACAGCCCCAGTACTCTATATCTACTACAGTGCTGCCTAGCTGCCTTCCTTCACATGGCAGCCTTTTTAATCCATTAGGACAACATTCATTTCCCATTCTCTAATCTTCTCATCTCCAAGTTAAGCAAACCCAGTCCCTTCAACTGATCCTTATATGACAAGTTTTTCCCCATCTTTGGTGCCCTCATTGGGACATTCCCCAGCTCATGATGCCCTTCAATTGTGCCCAGAAACAAACACAATATCGTAGATATGGCCCGACTAGGTTATAGAACAGCGTGCCAGCACCTGGCTGCTTCTGAAAGCAAGGTCCCTTTCAGTACAGATCAATATTGTATTTGTTTTTTATCTTTCCCCCTCCCCACCTTGACAGTCACATTGCTGACTCCTACCAAGCTTGTGGTCCACTAAAATCCTCAGATCTTTTCCTAAACAACTGCTATCCAGCTATGCAAACCCCATTTTGTTGTTTTGGAGTTAGAAGCTACCAGGGTCTGAAGAGGATGCCCATAGCAGATGAAGGAACTGGGAGTGTTTTGCTTGAAGAAGAGGAGACTTAGCCACAATGTGAGAACTGACTTCAAGGTCTCTTACTAGGAGGAATTCATCTTGTTTTCTTCACTTTAGCAACGTAAGGATGAGAGGCAGGGATGCAGAAGAGGCAGTCTGCTGGCTTGGGAGGCAGGAAGATCTGCCTCTGACACTTGACAGCTGTGTGACCCTGGCCAAATCATTGTATCTCTCATAGCCTCAGTTTCCCTATCAGTAAAATGGGTATAATAATATCTAAAGTAAATTTTCTACTATAATGTAATAATTCTCAAAGCAGGGAGGAGGAACACAGAGGAATTTTAGGCAATACAAAAGAAACAATATTTAAAAACCCATTTCAAAAAACAACAAGAATAGCTAGAGTACCAAGCACTCTATGTGCTCATGAGGCCCAACGAGACATATATATGTGTGTGTGTGTGTGTGTGTGTGTGTGTGTGTGTGTGCAGAGAGAGAGAGAGAGAGAGAGAGAGAGAGAGAAAGAGAGCAGTTTCCAAATGTTAAGGTGCTTTGCAAACATTGGTTCTTGTTTCAAGGGAAGACAATGTTGATTTCATATGAGGGCATATTTCTAACAGAAAAGAGCAAGATAAGCTGCTTCAGGAGGCAGTGGATTCCTCATCTCTAGAGAATTGCAAAGCCATGCAGCTCGGTCCTTAATGGACAGAGGATGAACTTGGAATCAGCAGAATTCAAATTCAGCCTTAGATACGTCCTAGCTGTGTGAATCACTTAACATCTCCTGGCCTAAATTCCCTTACCTATAAAAGGGAAATGGTAACTGAATCCTCTGCTAGGATTGTTGTGAAGAACAGAGTCCACATATGTAAAGTGATTTATAAAACACAAACACATGGATAAACATTCATTTTTCTAGGTGAGCTGAGTGGTTCTCCAAATATAGGAGAGTGAATTCTTGTCTGGGGCTGGATTGGACCAGATGACCTGTGACCTTTTATAATTCTGTGAATTTCTAGAGCCAACCAGCATGCTGTGTTCTTCTTTTGTCTGTGCAGAACACCTGAGATTGAGTCCTGACCCTGCCGTCCCATTGCTCGCTTTGACTCATCCCTCTCACCTTTCTGACTTCAGTTTTTCCTTCTCTGTAAAATGAGAGACAAGGACCAGACAACTGACCTTCAAGTCCCAAACAGCTCAAAATGTCTAATCCTGTAATCCCTGACATACTTTTGAGCTGTGTGACCCTGGGCAGATCACTTGACCTTGCTTGATGGGGGTAGCTCTTGGAGCAGAGAAGGTGTTGACCTCCAGTTGTAGAGGGACAGACCAATGCCAATTAAATGCCACTTCTAGTCCTTGTCCTTTTCCTTCTACTTCCTTTACCCAGGCACCCACCACTTCTCCTAATACTGACACATTTGTCTCGAAGAGAATCACTCGAGGAGTTGTGTGAAATGACAGGAGATGAGCTGCTTCCCACCCCTAGACAGTGATATTTTGGAAGCCCCAGGAAGTGCCTGGTGCTGGCAATGGTGGCTTAGGACTGGCTGCTGGGCCTTGACAGCCCCTCCTTTTGTAACAGATGGGTGTTAAGTTGGCTTGCCACATGTACTGAGTCAGAGTATTACAAAAAAAAAAGGAAAAAGCCTAAATATATGTATTTATATGTATATATGGAGAGATATAGATATACATACATACATGCATATGTGTCTTAGTGTATGTATATATGATCAATACATAGATGTATATGGGTATACTCATATACAATTATATATATGTGCGTGTATATATATATATATATATATATATGTATATGTGCATATACACACATAGTATATAAATCCATACACACAGGAAGCAACTGAATTCATCCTGCTGAGAGAGAGTGGAGATGCCTGTAAATACTGCAGGCTTTAAAAATCCAATATTGCATTTGATTCATTAAGGTATTTTGTCCGTCAGCTCATTAGAGTCTATTAACATAATTGTCCTTTATTAACAAATGGGTTCTTCTCTTTGGCATAAGAGCAAAAGCTCAAATGTCAGTAAAATACTTTGATAAACACAATCCCTCCCTCCCCCTCTGCTCCCCGCCTGGCCCCTCAGTGAGCACACATAGGAAGACACACATACATGCGCATGCGCACACACACCCAGAGAGAAGGATTTCTGCAAAGGGATCACACCAAAAATAGCTTTGTTGGTATATGGAGCAAAAGGGAAAATACATGTATTTCAAAATAAGATCTATCATAACCGCAGGTCTGCTTTAAAAAAAGAGAAAGTACTTGAGTACAAAATCTCCAAGATGGTAAATCATCAGATTTGTATTTGCTTGATATATACAGGTATTAGTCCAATATTTGAAGTGGAGAAATAAGATACCCTTGGCCAAATGGTTTAGAAAAAAATTCTTCTTAAAGAAAATCATATATACTTTACCTATTTTTACTCAATTTATTGAAAAGATGTTAAATTCTTTTTTCTTTCCCACCACTTTTAAATTATATTTTTCTGCTTTATCTAATTTCCCTTCTCCTCTTCCTCTCCTCCCCCTTCCCCATCCTTTCCTTCCTAGGTGACATTGTTCTCCTCACCAAACCTGTAACTTTAACAGAGGGTGACAGGGTGACCTTGACGACAGATGTTCTGATGGCAACAGATGGCATTGGCAAACCCGAGAAGCGGCTGTACGCCGTCTCCGAGCCACCTGTGCACGGTCAGACGGAGCACATCAATTATCCCAGCCTGCCCATTTCCACATGCAGCCAGTTGGATGGAGGGGCCCAGAAGGTTTTCCCTGTGCATGACAACAGCCAGGAGGCCAGTAAGGATGCACTCAGGTGAGAAGGGTCTTCTTCCCTTCCTTCCCGCCCAGTCCCTGATGTATGAGAAGATCTGCAGGAGTCAAAAAGGTTACTGCTAGCTTCTCCAACTCCAACTGCCAAGCAGCAGGAGGAGGAATGAATGGCTTCTGAAGATGGTAACAAGGCTTGTTTCAGAGCAGAGAGGACTATCACATTATTCCTTAAGTTATAAGGATCTTGTTGGAATGGCTGCTTAATGACTTGGGATGGAGCCAGTATAGATGCCACTGTAGGGCTGAATACCTAAAGTAATCTGGGCATATCGAATCTGAAGTGCTGTATTCACTCCCACATCCTGGCCCATCTTTGCCCAATCACTGGTCTTAGTTATTAATTCCAAGACCAACGGATTGGAACAAGAGTAAACAAAGGGAGAGTAAAACCCTCAGTCATACTAACAAATGTCACTGTTAGACAATAAGAAGAAAGAGTAAGAATTATAGGCATTGTTAATTACTAACGTCCTATTAGCAAATGTCATCATTGTCTACATTCACTAATATAGCTTTAACAATAATAAGCCCTATAATTCTTTTCTTCTTAAAATCCAGACCACTCATTTCAGCAGTGTTGGAAACCACTTATATTACTATCAATCCACAACTCTTCTATTACCTGGAATCTTGGAGAACTGTCTGGTGCACTAAGATACTTAGTGGCTAACCTAGGGTCACACAACTACTTTGTATCACAGATGAAATGTCACCCCCCGTTTCCTAACTGCAAGGTTGACTCATTATGGACAGTGCCATATTGCCTCTCTTTTCTTATAACATGAATGAGCTACTCACTCAAGGTTTCAGTTATTCAGGGTCAAAGGCAGGATGTGAGCCAGGATATGCCCAATTCCAAGGTTGTCCCTCTATCCAATGTACCACACTTCCTCTCTTCAGTCCTGTTAATCTATGACTTGTCTATACTTACATTACCAATATGTGAGTTGTGTCCTGATCCTGGATCTTTCTGATTCCAAGACTAGTGCACAACTCATTCCATCAGTGCTCTCTCTCTCCATCTCTCTCTCTCTCTCTCTCTCTCTCTCTCTCTCTCTCTCTCTCTCTCTCTCTCTCT
>JAQQSW010003142.1:0-14765 GCA_028646575.1 Pseudocheirus occidentalis | reverse complement strand
TTTACTGCCTAAATTTGGCAATAAAGTTTGTAAAGGTATCAGAAAGAATAGGTGTGGGCTACAAAGACTCAGCAGTGATGGTTTACAATGACAAGTGATAAAAAGGCCTAGAAGAGGAACTGTAGCTCAGGAAGGCCTGGGGATGACTAGAATACACACACACACACACACACACACATTATATATATGTGGAAAATCATACATATACATATACATACATACACATATATCGGAGTCCTCTGCATCAAATGAGATAACATACATAAAGTGTTTTATATTGGTAATCATTACATATATAAAGATAAATTTTGGCTTGATATTTTAAAAAGTCCTATAAATATAACTAGAGAGTTTTCTAAGTTCCCTTATAATTCCACAATTCATTGTGAACATATACAGTATTAAATACAGCTAACAAAGTTTAATTTTATTTGGTGATTCTAAAATAAGTCATAATATTATGTTAGTGTATACCTTCAAACCTTTCGTCAAGATTTGACATGCAAACTCAAGCATTTGTTAAACACTTCTTATGAACAGCACACTGTGCTTTTTCAGTCTCCTCTTACTGGATGTGTTCAAGTAGAACTTATCAGGAGTATTCTAAAGAGAATTCATACATTAGCCGGGAGATTAGAATAAAACAGAAATTCTTTACCTGTCTCGTATCATGTATTTCTTTGTCAGTCTAGTGAAGCCTATGGAACCTTTCTCAGAATAATGCTTTTAAAGAACTGAAAGAAATGCTGAATTTCAGGTAGAGATTAATGAAAATAAAGCTATAATCCTTCCTCTTTAGGTTCACAAACCCTTTGGAATCTATTCAAGGATGCCTTGGGTGTCTGTGAACCCCAGATTAAAGACAGATAGTCCTGATAGGTTCTACTCAAACACATCCAATGAGAGGAGGCTTACTACTTTGTGAAGCAGCTCAGGAGGCTTTTTTTTTTTGAAGAATTTTTGAAGAATGATATTTATTCCAGAATGTTTTTTCTCAATATCAAGTCAAAATCTGTAACTTCTAGTAAAAGGAATAGATGTATTTTTTTAAATGTTTAAGCATAAATCTGCTCATTCTTCCTCATGATAGTTCTTAAAATATTTAAAGGTAATTATCATGGCCCCAGGGAAGCTAGAAGATACAATGGATAGAGTGCCATCCCTGGAGTCAGTCAGACTCACCTTCCAGAATTCAGATCTGGCCTCATAAACTATGTGACTCTGGGTAAGTCACTTTTCCTCACTTGTAAAATGAGTTGGAGATGGAAATAGCAAACCACTCCAGTGTCTTTGCCAAGAAAACCCCAAGTCAGATCACAGAGAGTCAGACATGACTGAACAACAACACCATAGTCCTATTAAGACTGTTAAAGACAAAATAAAGTAAAATCTAGAACAATGAAAAGTCAGTAAAACTGCTAGAATAACACTGCCTGACTGACAATGGATTCCTTTGGATTACAGTTACTCCATGAAAATATACACGACGAGAGGAAATTACTGTATTTCATAAGCACTACGTACTCTAAATTAACATGCCAGCTTGGCTCTATTTGAAATAGTGAAAACATATTACCCTTCAAAGGAAAGGCAACTAAAGGCACTGCCCCAGAATAAACAGCAGGTTTGTTGAAAGAATGACTACTCATTTAACAAATGAATTTCCTGTAGAGTTTCATAATCCCAAAATCATATTTTAGAGGTATTACCTGATTAGTAAAGCCTCAATTAATAGAAGATAAGATTCTTACATTATTTGCAAGACAGCACATTAGATATTCCTAAGCAAATGCAAAGTCTACTAATATATTGTGCTGTGGAATGCCTCATTCTTCACTAAGAAGGACTCAAAGGGCTTGTTGGTGTTGGGGATGGGTGACCACCCTATAAAAGGTCATACCAGGAGAGGGATGGGCTCAGGTTATAAGGATATAGAGCTGAAAGAGGTCTTCAATTACAATTTACAGAAGCTGAAATGGGAGGCCAAAGAGGTGAAGCAACTTATCTAAGATCACATAGGTAATGAAGTTGCTGAACCAGGATTTGAACTCAGGGCTTCTGACTCTAGATCCAGCATTGTCACCAGTTGGCTGTACACTTTTATCCAATATGGAAAGAATCTAACTAGATGAAACTAAATGCAGATAAATATAAAATCTCCATCAAATCCAACCAAGATGTCCTTCCTGAGTGGACTTGAGTCCAGAAAGGGAATATACATTTGTTAGCTGAGAATCAGACTAGCTAAATGGAAGAAAACATCACAAAGCCACTTAAAGAGTGATGGATTTTGATGAGTTAGACGTTCTTCAGAAAAACCTGGAAAGGTTTACATGAACTGAGGCAAAATGAAATGAGCAGAACCAGGAGAATATTGTGCACAGTAAGAGTAATATTGTAAGATGATTGACTGTGAATGACTTAGATATTCTCAGCAATACAATGAGCCAAGACAATTCTGAAGGACTAACGATGAAAAATGCCCAGAGAAAACTGATGGAGTGTGAATACAGAGAGAAGCATACTTTTTTTACCTTATTTTTCTTGGGTTTTTATTGTGGTCTGTTTTCTTTTACAACATGACTAATACTGAAATATGTTTTGCATGACTGCACATGTATAACCTGTATCAAATTGCTTGCCTTCTCAATGAGGTGAGGAGGGAGGGAGGGAGAGAATTTGGAACTCACTTTCAAAACCAAATGTTAATGGGGCAGCTAGGTGGTGCAGTGAATAGAGCACTGGCCCTGAAGTCAGGAGGACCTGAGTTCAAATCTAGCCTCAGACACTTAATGCTTACTACCTGTGTGACCTTGGTCAAGTCACTTAACCCCAACTGCCCCCTGCCTTCCTCCCTCCAAAAAATCAAACAAAAAAAAGTAACAATTGTTTTTACATAAAATTGGGGGAAAATAAAGTACTAAATTTTTTTAAAAGAAGAAGAAAAAGTAATAGATTTTTTTAGACATGGACATATTCAATGCCTATTTATAAGGCTATCTAGGGGTTATTTTCTGTGCCAGCAGAAGGAGTTCCCAGAGGGAAGAAATCACAGGTACCTTCAGAATTACAACCCTGATGATCACCACTGTATAATACTATATAATATAAATTAAGTTTAATTTTGAAGCCATACTTGCATACATACAGTCTCTGCCAAGTGCTTATGAATAGTCTAATAAAAACTAGCATACTTCTGAGACTGGTGATCTTGATGTTACTGAAAGATTTCATGATAAATCATGATATAATACACAAAATAATATTTTGCAAAACCTAAATAGATGTTAGCTATTATTATTGTCTATTATTGATAGTAAGCTGCTTAATCTTCATGCATTAGAAGTCTTAAAATATTTTAAAATAAAAAATGTTAAAACTCAAGATATGGTACTGATGAAGAAAAAGGTGAGTATATAATATTTCACTGATATTTATACTGGAATCCTAAGTGATAAGAGCTATTGTTATTAACACAGGAATGGATTTGCTTCTTTAGAAAACAACAACAAAAATGTTTGTTAGTCACCAAAACCGTGTTTGGGGGATGGAATAAGCATTTATGGAGCACCTACAATGCTCCGGTGCTTACAAATATCTCATTTGATCTCACAGCAACCCTAGGGAGGTAGGGGCTATTATTATCCACATTCTACAATTGAGGAAACTGTGGCAGATGGCAATTAAGTAGCTGCTGGTTCACACAGATAGTACGTATTTGAGGCTAGACTTGAACTCAGGTCTTCCTGACTCCAGGCTCAGTACTCTATCCCCTGTGCCATTTAGGTGCCTCAGAAGCTCCTAGGTAGCTTGGTACACTAAGATATTTGATATACTGAGAGAACACCATGGATGCACAGGAGATCTGCTGTTTAGTTAGTCAGACTGACTGCTGACTATACACAAATCCCCATTGGTCAATGGATCATTTCGTGTTTGAGAGCACAGAAGGCATTTTCCACCTAGGAATAATGTAGTCATGGTGGCTAAGTTCATCTAGCCTACGACATTCTATTCATAATAATGACACTTCACAATGAGATAGCATTTAAAGGTTTACAAAACATTTTCCTCACAACAATACTCTTTAAGGAAGAAGAAAAGAAGGCACAGAAACATGAATGACTTCCCCAAGGTCATGAAGTTGTTCATGTCAGAGCAAGAATTGGAATCTAAGCTATCCTCAATTCCAAGTCAAGTGCACTTTCCACCACACCATACAGCTTCATTTAATTCAGAACATATTTGGTAGATTAAGATACCAATGTGGATGCACAGGGGATTCACCAACCAACTTACATTTAATTTTTTTTTCATAAGATGGAAGCAAGGTCAAGTACACAAGTAAATTATGGTCTTATACCATAACGGCATAGAGCATTAAGAGATTCCAAGAACAACAAAAATGGCAGTTTCTTTTCAAGCTATAATGGGAGAAAAGAAGGCTCAAAGAAAGAATGAGACTTTTGCTCTGAAAACATAAGATGTTAACAACAGGGAGATGACAAAGCTGCTCAATTCTGATTCTGTTGCTGTTTTTTTTTCTTTAAAGGAGAATAAGTTTGCGCTGGAAACAACAGGACAAAATGATTAAAATAAAATTCATAACCAAGATAAATAGAGTATGTGGCTACCACTCATAGATTCAAGTCATCTGGACCAGAGGAATGACATCCTTGGGGCCTGAAGGATCTGGCAGCTGGAACATCTCAGACACTGTCAATGGTATCTAAAAGACTGTGGAAGATAGAAGAGGTGCTAAGATCAGAGAAACTTAAGTGTGGCCCCAGTTTTCAAAAAAGGAAATGGAACAGTGAGCAACCTACAAGCCAGTATTGGTTTTGAGCCCTGGTGAAATTCCAGAACGGAACAGTACAAAGAAATCTAGAAAAGGAAAGAGGCAACAGAGCTTCATCAAAAACAAGTCATATCTGGCTGTTTCCTTTTTTAATTTTTTTTACAAGATATTAAATTATTATTTCAGCAAAATGCTGTGGATACAACTTACCTAGATTTCAGTGAAGGTTTTGCTCTTATATTCTTATACTGTTCTTATGAAGTATATGAAGTATACATACTGTTCTTATGAAGAAGGTAGAGAGATAGGGACAAGAATATAATCTGATAGATTTTTGGGTGGGTGGGGTGGATCAGCCAGATTCAAATAATAGTTAGTTAGTCATAATTAAATGTCAAGGTGGCAAGAGGTCTCTAGTGGAATACTTGGCATCCTGTTCTGTTTGGTATCTTTATCAATGGCCGGGATAAAGGAATAAATGGCATGCTTGTCAAATCTGCAAATGGCACAAAGTTGGAAAGAAAGATTTATATATAGCAGATGACAAAGTCAGGATCCAAAATGACCTGGACAAACTAAACATTGAGCTAAATCATTTTTTCCATTTTATCTTTGAATTATAAGCATTTATTTGCTTTTCTTTCCCACCTTCCTCAATCCAAAAGAAAACAAAAAGAAAATCAAATCCCTTGCAACAAATATGTGCTCAAGAAAAATAAATTCCCGCATTGTACATGTTCAGAAATGCATGCCTCATTTTACATCTGGAATCTGTCAGGAATTGAATAGCATAGGTCAGTATGAATCCTGTGGAATCATAGTTGGTAATCATGGTGCATTTATCAGACGTCTTAAGTCTTTCAAAGTTGCCCACTAAACCTAATAAGACGAAATTCAATAAGAAAATATGCAAAATATTGCACGTGGATAAAAAATCAATTTCATAAATATTAGGTGGAAGAAGTATGGTAAGACAGCAGTTGTTAAGAAAAAGATCTGAGAGTTTTAGTGGATTGCAAACTCAATGAGTCACAAACAATGTGATACAAAAACTAAAAAAAAAGCTAGTGTGATCTTTGGCTGCATTATGAAGGGCACAGCTACAGTGGCAGTGGCACTGTACTATGCCCCTATCAGACCTCATCTGGACTCTTATGTTCAGTTCTGACACCAGAGTTTAAAAGAGAACATTGATAACGAACTACCTGTACCATTTTAAGAGGGCACCATGGTATACAGAGACAGAATGCTCAGTCACAAAGACATGGGTTCCCTTCCAAGTCTAACTACATAACTATATTGGCAGCTAGGTGGCACAGTAGAGAGACCACTGGACTTGGAGTCAGAAAGAACCAAATTCAGATCTGGCCTCTGATTCTCACCACCCCCGTACTATGTTTCCTCCTCTATAAATAAATGGGAACAATGATAGCACCTACCTCTCAAGGTTGTTGTGAGGATCAAATGAGATAAGATTTGCGAAGCACTTTGCAGACCCTAAAATGCTAGCTATTAGTATCATTACTATCACATGGTCAGAGGGCAACCAGGAAGATGAACATTCTGCATCCATAACATGAAGGTAAGTTGAAGGACCCTAGCAGGTTCAACCTAGAGAAGAGAAGACTCAAGGGGAACAAAACTATCTTCAAGGGCTGAAGAGATTCTCATTCAAAGGAGGGAGCAGCCTTGTTTTGTTTAGCCCCAGCAGGCTTAACCAAGAATAATGGGCAGAAGATGCAAAGAGGCAAATTGAGACTTCGGATCAACAATAACTTCCCAACCCTGGGAGTTGCCCAAAGATAGAATGGTCCATAACAAAAGATGGTTTCCCTCTCTTAGAGGTCTTCAGGCACAGGTTGGTCAAGAGCTTGTTGGGAACTTATAGTGGAAATGTCTTTCATGAAGGGTTTGAACTCAGGCCACAGAGGTCCTAACAATCAAATTCTGATTCTGTGATAACTGCACTCCTAACCATCATCTACCACAGTGTTTCTTCATCAAAATGGATCTGTAATTCTAATTGTAAATGCTAGGAATAGACTGGTTTTTTGCTCAAAGAACTGAGCAGCAGGAATTGAGACAGTATTCCTGATCTTCTTCCTCTTCTTATCGCCTCTCATTTCCTCACCCCTTTTTGTCTTCTGATACCAAACCATTAGCCCTGGCTACGTTTGGTAAAGCGTGAAGGGCTCTGGAGGATGAGGATCTGAAGCATAGGCTCTGAGGTAAGGAACAATGGGGTTGGAGGGAAAGGAAGTGACTCCTGAATTAGGAAGAATGACTGCTTTGGGCTGAGTGCAGTGAGAAATGGAAATCAGGAGGTCTGGGGATACAGAGAAAGAAAGAAGCAATAAGAGGTTTTTTTCCCCTTTACTTCTCTAGGGTTGTGAGAAGGGAACACAACAGCAAAGGACGGGAGAAGCCAGAGACAGATTCCAGCGGGGACTTTCCTTTCTCTCTTCTTCTTGTTCCCCTTCCCCCATCACAGGCCAGAAATGGTGTCAGAGTGGGGTTTTCTGTCCCATATTCTTTTGTCTTATTCCTTCTTTTGCCATTCCAAGAACTGGGTCATAGAGGAAACTAGGTAAGTAAAGAGGAGAGTGTTCTAGGAAAGGAAAAGACCTGGGGGAATTCCCTACCCTAGAAGGGACAGAAGGGGAATTTCTGCTGCCTCCCAATCAGGGGACTGCATTCTGCAGAAAACATGACATAATGAAATGGTCTGTAACTTGTGTCACTATCATGCTGGTCAGAAATCTTTTTGAGATTAGCACATAAAAACAAAAGGTTCATGGGATTCAGAAGAAAACTTAGAAATTATGTATGGCAGGGTTCAGCAAGCTAGGTGGAATTTAGGGCCCTCTAATCCCTACTCTCCCTCCCTCCCCCATTTTGGCCTGCAAACTAGAATGGCTCTGATATTTTAAAATACAATAAAATTTCATTTTAAAATATCAAAACCATTTTTAGCTCTTAGGTGGTATAAAAACAAGCTGCAGGCCTGCTGGTTCATCTAAGCCAGCGCCATGGTGTCAAACGTGAGACCCACAACATTCCTGAGTGTTGTCTGAACCAGATTAAAATGCAATCCAAAAATATTTAACAAAATAAAATTGAAAACAACAATAAAACATAGAGAGTAGTACTATCTGGTTTTCCAAGTCAACATGTGGTCTGCAGGCATCCTTAGGTATGGTTTAGTGGCTCCTGGTTCTATTTGAGCTTGGAGCCACTGGTCTAGGCCAATCCTCTCATTTTGCAATTGAGAAAACCGAGGCCCAAAGAGATGGAGACTTGCTCAAGACCATACAATAGTAAGTAGCAAAGCAAGGACTGGAACTGGCATTCTGACTCCAAAGCCAACGCTCTTTCCACTACATCATGCTTATACAGATGCCTATGTTATCTCTTTCAAATTCCATATTATGGTAAACTGATATGCAAATAGAGTGTTTACATACACGGGAAAATTATACCAATTCTCAAATCTATTCACTCAAATTATTTTTTTCTATAACAAAAGATGAGCTAGCAAAAGAACAGCAGTAGCAAACATGCATCATTGAATCCTGTAATATATTTGGTGGTAATACTCATTTTTTTTAATGAATAAAAAGTTGCTCTCATTCCCAAATTAACTGGATGAATGATACATTTACCAATATGCCAAAAAACCCACAACCCCACAGGTAATGAAATACCTTATATTAAAACAGCAAATACTAAACATAGAAATGAGTTAGGACCTCAACCAGCAATTTCTGCTTTGGAATAAATAGTCATATAATTCAACATCCAATTCTCCCCTGAATATTGTCTCCCCAACTAACTCAGGCAGAAATGACATAAGTCACTGAGGATACATATTCCAACAAAGTCATGATACCTAGCCTCCATTCCTTTAACATGAATAATTTTCAGTACGAATAGTGAGAACAGAAAAGTCATAAGGAAAAAAGAAGCAAGTAAAAAACTCAACAATGAATACACTGAATTTCTTTTTCACTTTGAGTAAAAAGAGGGGAAGATCATTTTCTAGTCTCAGCCCTTGAATCTAACTTCATGACCTATACTTATTTATGACCCACATACTACATGTTATAGAACCACAAAATGCTGGTGCCTTTTAGTGAATGAAAGCATATAATTCAACTCCTGAAATAGACTAGTGAATTCATAAAAGTACATTCAAAACTACTCATAAAAATCAGAAAGAAAATGGACAAGAAAATTCTTAGATTAAAAAAATCCCACAACTACAAATCACTCCCTCAAAATTACTGAACTATATTCTAATGTTGACATTAAGTGAAAATTGTATCATAGAGCTATTACGTGGAAAGACAGAAGAGTTCTATTTATTTCTTGTTCTATACCAGTTCTATTTAAGGGCTTCCACATAAAGACTTTGCAAAGAGAGATAAAAAAGAGGTGAAAAGTTGAATTTATTTAGGTTTGAGATCTATCAAAATAACAATTTCTCCACCACATCTTTTCTTAGCAAAAGGAATAAAGAAAACAACTTAAAGTGTCATCTACATTGCCACAACTTCCTTGATCTATTGGGAGTTTGGCAGTAGTACTTGCTAGTTTAAGAGCTGGCTACACAGCAAGAGAAGCGTCAAAGCTTGTTTTAACTTGTGAGACATGAGCATGTGTTGATATGAAATACTGCAGCAAAAGCAAATCTTATAGACATAGACTACTACAGAAATGATCATATGAATGTTCAGGTTCTAAACCTTTCCTCTGCAGCAAACAGCTTTCAAAATTCTAGAATCTACTTATAAAAAAATGTGAAACTCTTCAGCTTTTGAGAAAAAAATGACTGAGTAAAGAGTGCACAACAGTTAAAACAATCCTTCTAACTGGACAATACACTTTTCACAACTAACGTACTTCATTGCAAAAGAATAAAAGTATATTTAAGAAATTGTGACTTACCACCATCGGATACAGTTGCAGACTGAAAGGAAAAAAAGAAAGACATGAGTTAATTAAACCTCATGACCAAATGTGGAAGAAAATCAGTCCATTTAAGTAACAAAAACTGGAAGTTTCCAATTAGACTTGAAAGCTCAGATGAGAAAATACTCTAGTGCAGGTGTCAGAGCAAAGACAGACTTACAACTAAATGAGTCAAGTAGCTTTCTCACAGCTGTTCCCTCCTCCCCACTGAACTCCTCCCAAACTGGTAATGCCTTGAGCTTTACAATCATCATGATTTTCATTTTAGAAACACACCCTGCCAACCTAGACATCATGGTTTTAGCAATATTCTTAAGTTTAAAAAAAAATGAAGGAAGAAAGGAAGGGGGGAAGGAAAGAAGCAAGAAAGGAAAAAAAGAAACGTGAGTGTCATTTATGGAACATAAAAGAGAAGCTGAGTGATGGAGTAGAAAAACATTGGAGTCAATGTTTTGGGAGTCAAAGGTCTGGGTCCAGGAACTGGCTCCCACACTTAACTAGATAATCAGGAATCACAAACAAGGAAAATGAACTTTTTATCTCTATAATGAGGATAATACTGCACTAATCCAATCTCTTCCATAGGGTCATCAGCACTATGTCAAATAAAGTGTTATATAAATGTGAGCTGTTAAAAGTCCTTTAAGTTGTGTTACTAATTTACATTGGTCCCAAATGACACAATCAAATTTTTAAGCAGCTACAACCGAAGTGCTCTCTAGATCTAAGCACTCTAAAAGGCACACCAAAGAAATAACAGTAAGGCCACTACTCTTAAGGACTTTACAGTCTAGTTTCATGTAAACATGAGTCTTTAAACAAAACTTACAAAGAGGAAAAATAATATGATGAAGGGTATCAGTAACAAAAGAGGTGGGCTAGTCATGTATCAAAAATGAAGGACTGGGGGCGGCTAGGTGGTGCAGTGAATAGAGCACCAGCCCTGGAGTCAGGAGTACCTGAGTTCAAATCTGGCCTCAGACACTTAACACAAAAAACTAGCCGTGTGACCTTGGGCAAGTCACTTAACCCCAACTGCCCTCCAAAAAGCAAAAAAAAAAAAAAAAAATGAAGGACTGACAAATGGACAGCTCAGATGCTATAGGGGTACCCAGAGAAAAGACTCCATGGTTAGATTCTCTATGAAGGACTTATGGAAGGAAGTAGGTGAGAATCCCATATGACAAGAAAGCATTGTTAGATTTTTACTGACTGTGGCACAAGGCAATACCGATATGGAATTTCCAAATATTAGTATACACTGAATAATTCAATTCAACAAACATTTATTAGGCACCTATTATATGCTAATAACTGGGCTACGTACTGGGGTAGAGAAAAGGTTTAGGCAAGACAGTATCTGTACTTTCAAAGAGTTTGTAATCTAGAAGGGAAGTAAGAAGGGACCTGAGAGGTCATCTACTCCAACCATCTAATTTTGGAGATGAGGAAACTGAGACCCAAAGAAGTTGTTACTTGTACAGTGACACAGGTAGTACAGATTTGAGGCACAGGAAAAAATGGTCATACAAAATAACATACAGTCACATCAGAGAAGCACAAGGAAAGTTCTATGTGAAGGAGAGATGGAAGATGATCTTTATCAACTGGTGAAGGCTTGCTGACGGAATGTTATATTTGAGTCATACTTTAAAAGATTTCTTAAGAATTCAATAGGTTGGGGAGGATCAAAAAGCATCCTAAGGCGTAGTAAACAATATGAATCATTGCCCAAGGAAGTAGGTGAATGTGGGACACATATGGGAGACAGAGAGTAAATACAGTCTGGCAAAAGGACAGAGTGTGTGAAGAGAGATAATACAAGGCTGGAAAGGCAAGTGGATGGATGAAAAAGTTCTAGTCAAACCTACATTTTTCCTCTGTTACTTCAAAAACCATAAGAAATGTAGCAAAATTAAGTAAAAAAAATCAAAATAACAGAAATTCCTATCCATAACTCCAAGTAGAATTGTATAGGACTTTGCAAATAGCGATAACAAAAGGAAGAAAAACTGGGATGACACAAAGTGAAAGAAAAAGAGTTTATACTTTAAAATAATTTAGCCTACAAAGTTAAGCATATTCCTACCAAAAATACTGAATTTTGAACAGATTCGATTACTTCCAAGTACTCCTATTGGAAAAACTAAGAGTTGATCAGAATTTCTGAAGGACAAACACTGCAAACTAAAGAAACTTAAGAAAAGTACCAAAAATAAAAAGTTTGAACAATTAAAAAAAAGGCCAAGTGATAATCATGTGCTTTTATATACTGAAAGAGTGGTGACACTATTTGTCCCTTCAGTGAGGGATTAATGAACAAAGATAAACAAATGATGGTCTCTGATATGCAAAACAAAAGAGAAGAAAAAGGAAGCAGAAAATAAAGAAATACTTTAGGGAAGGAGAAAGGAGAAAGGAAAAAGAAATTGCAATTTCTCCTTACTGGCTGGACCAAGTTAGAATGTCAATAAGAACAAAAGGGAGATCCAGACAATTAGTCTATGGAAGTCTGAGGAAAAGAGCACTTTCAGCTGAGGAACCAGGATTGTCTTCATGGAAGAGGTGGAACCTGCTACAGGCTTTCAAGATGGAGGTTCTAACATATGGAGGAATGAAGCAGGTACACTGAAGGCATGGAGGGCTGCTTGTAAGGATTCACAGATGCAAGAGAGTATATAAGAGAAGAACAAGTGCTCAGTTTGCCAAGTCCACGAGAAAGACATTAATGCAAAATAAATGTGATGAGAGGAACAGTCAATGAGAGCCCAGTCCTTAGACTATAAATGATATTTTCTGTCTGTTGCTAATCCATGTGGAGACTTGGGGAGCCTGCTTCCAGAAATACTCACTAAAGGAGCCCTTTCCCATTACACTTCAGAGCACAACCATATATTCTCTGACTTTACTATTGTTTTACTGCATAGTGAAGAAAACGCTTTTCATTAGCTCTTGAGTTTTAGCTAAGTGTACATACAAAAACTTTCTTTTCCTTTCTTTTCTGATATTAAGCAAGACAGAGAGAGAGAGAGAGAGAGAGAGAGAGAGAGAGAGAGAAGAAGGACCAACAAGTCTCAGAGTCCATATTGAAGCTTATTTTTCTCTCCTTTATTATCCTTGGGGTTTTTTTTTTCTGGGAGGAGGACATGGGTAATGCAGAAATGTTTCGCACGACTTGCTATGCATTATAGGGATCACATCTGCCTCCTCAGTGGGTGAGGGAGGGGGTCTTGGAAGAAAGACAACTTAAAACTGAAAATATTTTTTAAAGTTATTATAAATTTTTAATGGCCATCATAGGTTCCCTCAACAACTGGAGCTGTTGAAAATAGGAGCTGAGTCCAATAAGGAGCCAGTCCTGAACACCAGCCTTCTTCTTCCAACTCAGCAGTAAATCAACCTGGCAGCTGTGACACTAGGCCCTGCAAGCAAGGGAGCAACTTACCCGTCATCAATACCACATCAATATCACAAAAGGAGAAAAGGACTCCTAGAGCCAGGAGTGTTTTATAGCAACCATTTTAAGTCTGAGTAGACCCTGAGTAGAGCCTGAGCTGATATGTAGAGGGCAGATTTTGTACCTCAGTCTCTCCTCTGCCTTCTCAGTAAATAGCTCTTTGTAAAATCTAATTAGTGGTAACTGGCTGAGTGATTTGGGGAAATGATAACTGACTAAGTTACAAATTTAAGAAATTGTCAACTTATTAAGTTATTGGAGGGCAGAAACTAGACTTAGACCAATCTTTCTATCACATTCCACAGTACATTCTAAATGGACATGTGACCTTAATAGTAGAAGAACAGTAAATCATAAAGTTCTCATAACTATGTTTGAGAGATGTGTTCTTAACCAAACAAAAGACAGAGGCAATTACAAAAGATAAATTAGATTATTTTAATTATGTAAAACTCAAGTTTCTGCACAGACAAAATTAATGCACCTAGGATAAGAAGAGAAGCAGTTGAATGGGGGAAAAAAATCTACGTATTAGTTTTCCCTGGCAAACTTTTAGATAAGTCCTCAAAAGGATATAAAAAATTAATTCTTGAAAGAATTGGGAAGTATACATAACCAAATGAAAGAATGTTGTTATTTGGTCATTTCAGTCATATCTGACCCTTTGTGATCCCTTTGGGGTTTTCCTGGCAAAGATACTGGCCTGGTTTCCCATTTCCTTTTCTAGCTCATCTGACAGATTAAGAAACTGAGATAAAAAGGTTATGTGACTTGTCTAGGGTCACACAGCTAACAAGCATCTGAGGCCAGATCTGAACTCACAAACGTACTCACTGTACCACCTAGCTGCCCACAAAAGAGTGCCCAAATCACTAAAAAGAAGAGAAATGGAAATCAAAACAATTCTGTGGTTTCATCTCACACTTCGAAAATTGGAAAAGATGACAAAAAATGACCATAACCATTGTTGGAGGGGTTGTAGAATGATAGGGACAGTAATGCACTGTTGGTGAAATAAAACGTCTACATTCTTTGAAGCAGACACTCCATTACTGGCTTATACTCTAAGGAAGTTATCAGTCAAGAGAAAGTCCCCATACAAAGTTAGTAGTACTTTTTGTGATACCAAAGAAGTGGAAACGAAAAGTAGATGACCCGATATTGGAGAATGGATCAATAAATTGTAGCTCATGAATTTAGCAGAATATTACTGCGCTGTAAGAAAGGACGTATGTCAAACTGATGCTAAGTGAGAAGAGCAGAACCAGGAAAAATTTGTACACAATTACAGACACATCGTATGTGTGACGACCAACTTTGATTAACTGGACTCTTAGCAATGCATAGTTATATGACAACTGTACGAGTCTCAGGATGGAAGGACATATCTACATTCAGAGAAAGATCTAGAAAGAACAGAGTTTAAATGGAGACTGAAGCAATCTACATGCTAGTGTTCTTTTTCACGTTTGGTTCTCTTTCTTTTTTCCCATTGTTCGCTCCATTGGTTACAACCCTTCTATACAACCAGACTAATGT